>JAUZNC010016615.1:0-27045 GCA_034780395.1 Vannuccia rotundouncinata | reverse complement strand
ACGTGACTTTCAAGCCCAAGGTCACGTGACCCTCTCGACCAATCAGAAGACGAATTGGTTGAGATACACTCATCACCTACTACTGCTATATATTGTAAAATATCATGCATATGTTCATATTTATTGTAATATTTTATATGTTTAACGTTTTGTTTTGTGTTTTATTAATAAATATTTTCAGAATAATGTCCATTAACATCTAATTGACGATTTTTAATCAAATATTAATCAATATGAAAGAGAGTAAAATATTGCAAATGCGAACGGTTTAATATATTGAGTTGTCATTTGCTAGTGAGCATAATAAGTCGTGACACACAAACGTATCAAACTGAAATATTAAACAATTACATAATAATAATACTAATTTAGTAAATATAGTAATAATATCTTTTGATTAAATAAGTATTATATAATTACGATTTTTGAATTTGCATTCTATACACTCCTAATGCAAATAGTTATAACTGATCTTTCCATTTACAACTGCACATAATATGGCATTATAAGGGGCGATTATCTATGACCTAGCTGCTGCATATTTGGATTTTTTTATGTTCTTTTTTAATTATATTTATTGTTTTGTAAATATTTTAGACTATATTATCAACTCTGTTCCTATGACCAGTTCCTTTTACTTCGACCTTAAATAAATAAATAAATGTCATTAATAAAAAATTCGGTGAATTATCCCTAAGGTTTAACTAATTATAATATATATATATGACATTATATTTTTGTATTTTGAATGCTCAATATATATTTTCAATGAATTGATATAAAGCATTTATCGAATTCACAATTTTTAAGAAACATAAACAGTAGTTATTAATTAAGTTAAGTGGAAATCTTTTTTTAAAAATTAATATGATTTTTATTAAAACAAAATCAAAGAAAATAAAAAAATATATTTTTTTAACGTTTTTTATCGTTATGTATCGTTTTTTTCGTGTTTGATTTCTTACAAGGTTTTTTATTTTTACTTTGGATGTATTTAATCTGTATTTTTAAGTTCTTCGATGGACAATTTAATATCAATAAAGGCTTAGATATAAATATTTTGGTTATGTCTTATTGAAAGTTTATATGTAAGTTCATGAAAGTTCCTTTTTACTCATGACTGAAAAATTAGTTTTGACAATTTAAAATAAAATACTATTTAAAAAATTAATCAATTAATGTTTTATGTTATTATCTTAATAAATATTATAATATCTAAACATAATGAACATTTGTAATGTACAATAAAAATAAAATAAAAACACTCGCTGAATTAAATTAACTCAAAAAATTCCAGTAAATAAAATCAATTAAAATTCTAAATGATACAAGAATACAAACAGTGCAGCAATAATTCTTTATTAATGTAGGAGCAAACCAGACCAGTTCCCAACGGGAGGGGGGATATGAGTCCCTATTGAGCGCCTTTTTTTTTATAAACGATGCCTATATAACACTTTGTATTCTTTTTAGTCAATATCCTTTGACAATTGGTGGAATTTTTTAAATGTGTATGCGGAGACTAGCAAAAAGATTCCAATTAGATTGTCTTACAAATATATTTTAAATATTGTAAAAAGAACTAAAACAAGATTTTTCAGATTTTTTGTCCCATTCCATTTTAATAACAATAAAATATTTTGTTTTATTGAGTTCTTTTAAAATATTTATCATTTTATAAATAAAGCGAAATAAGTTCAATCTCGTTTAACATTTTTGTCAGAAAATTATATAATTTTTTCATTGTTTTACTAATTTTTTATATGACGAGATTGAATCTTGATACATATAAATATCGACTGTTATAAGAATATATTTTTTATTATATAGTTGGGGATCAATTTATTTGCTAGTTAGTTTAGTTTAGATTCAATGAAAATATGTTTGTTATTATATAATAATTTAGACTTTTAAATTAAAGTAAACAATAATGGTTTATAATAATTGATATATTTCGGAGTCAATTTTTGTTTGTTTGTTAAATGTATGTTTATTCCCATGAGAGTGGGTATGATCAAAATCCTCCAATGTATCTAATTTTTTCTCGTCTTGTCTTTGATAGCGTAAATCTTCACTTTAACCTCTGAATATTAACAGAATCCCTTTAGGATAATATATTATAATCAATCAATATATTAGTACCATTAAATTATCGGTAGGAGTTAATTTCTATTATATACACAGCAAAGTCACCACAATGAGTCTGCGTCGGATATAGCGCCCAGTTACCTGAGAACAAACGAGCAGAGTTATATTATAATGGACTCATTAGAAATTCGTCAACGCCTTAAATTCTTTTTCTTTATATAAATTGGAAGTTATAGCAGCTGTACCTTATAAACTGCTGAAATATGCAATAATGTCATCAATCATCAATGCTTACAAATACTAGGATAACGTAAGAGATGCCTGATTGGTTAATAATTTGGCTATCCAGAAGACGGTGATGTAAAGAATATTTTGAATAGAAAGAATGATGCGATATTTGAATGGTACATCCGTAACATTAAAAATAATTTGACTTTGGTTGTCTTGTGTAGTTGAAGGCCACACGAAATATTATTTGGTATTATTCGACGATAATACTTTGTTTAATCATTTCTTGAACTTAAATATTGCACGGAAGTCATTCCACTAAAAGTGAAAATATATTGCCACAAAACTTGGTGAGTAAAAATGATATTTATATTGTGTTTTGTTTATTATTAAAAATAACTATTACCAGACTGATTTTAATGTGATTTTATAAGGCTATTTATTTTCTCGAAGGAAAATACTCAAATAGAATTTTTCTTTTTTATAATGTTAGTTACCAATTTTTTTAAAATTTTATCTAATGGTTACTCGTAACTCAAATGTTTCTGTAGTAGTTACAGTATAATAGGAGTGGGTAAGGAAAGGATAAAATGTAAATCGATTTACACAATTGATATATTTAGACCTATACATAGTTAGGACTTTTTGCCATTTTGGCTAATAATATAAATAATATAAATAATATGATTTGTAAAATAGAAACAAACAGAAATAAAACACCCGTATAGCAGCTGTACGGATGGAATCATTTCCTTAATCTCTGTATTGGGAACGGAGCAATAAAATAGTTTTTATAACATACGTTTAATCGTTGCAATCAATATATAATACCCACGTTTTATTGAGAACAATCAGTTTTAATTTAATTTTTCTTATTAGTTAATGATGTTTTCAAATAATGGAATGGTTTTAAAATTTTTAATGGTTTTATAATTTGATTTAAATTATATTTTATTCTAGTTCATAATAGTTCTAATGATTTCAGTTTTCTAAAACGGTATTTTGTATATAATAATTAAAATAAATTTACTCATTTCTTATAGAAATTATACATGATCCAATAAAATCAAACAAGACATTTATCTCTGAAGGAATAACGTTTGAAATATTATTTTGTAAATAAATAAATATTGGAACAGTTATAAAGACATTTTTAGGTGTCAAATTAATATTTGAACGGATTACTATATAGCGAAAACAATATTTATTTCAATAATATTATGGTCACAATTAACCTCCCTGGGTGTTTACACTTCATAAATGTTTTAATTCCTACATAATTATAAATTAGTATATTATTAAAATAAGTAAATTTCTATAGAAAAGATAGTTATGTATAGCGATCCTTTTAAACTGTGAGTAGTATAATATAATGAATAGTTTAAGAATTATTTATTGTTTTGATTCAGCTTATAAAGATATTAATTGAAAGTTAATGAATTTTCAGAATTATATATAAACTTTGTTTCTTGGGGGAGGGAGCTTGACTTGGTTTCCAGAAGAATCGGAAGAACAAACACCTCTATCACATTTTCAAGATATAGAGAGAAAGAATGGACATACTACCCATTGCTTTCTTGATATTCTTGACGTTATTTCAAGGTATTAAATTAATATTTAACTGATTTCTTTCATTATAACTTGACTGTCTTTCTAGTATCTAATATCTTAGTCCTCTAATTACAATAACCATAATTTAAATAAAATTATTGAATTTTTAAAAAATTGTGTTTAAAAAAATGTGTTATTTTTTTGAAGGTTATTTTAATGTCACTAAGTTAGGATTAACACTTTTGTTTATTTTAATTTTTAAACCCAACATTTTCTTTATTATTTTCACTAATGAATGGTTCTTTAAAAATATAATATAAAAAAATATTTATCATACGAAAGTATTAAACTTTTTTACGAATGGATAATTATATTGTAATTTTAATATTTAAGCGAATATATTTACAAATTAATGTGTCGGGCGTACCCTTATAATGATGTTATTTAATAGCTTCTGAGTCACAGACTTACATAAAAGTTGTTCGCAGACCATTATCGCATATTCATGTTTTATTCATATAATGCCAGCAAGTCTCACAATATAAGGCAACTCTAATTCCATAGTGAAGAACTATAGGCATTCCCCCTCGCTCTACGATCAGTATGATCAACAACCATGCATAATTAACTAAACTAAGAATATGTTACCGGGTTAAAGGTATAACAATAGTGTATCGATTTTCTTATGAATACGATCAAATAAAAAAAAATATGCACTCTGTGTAACAATGATTTTCAGTATCCAAGATATTATTATTACGTTTCTATATATACTAATAGAAAATTTAAAAATATTAATAACATTATATTACATATTTCTAGTTTTAGATTATCATGATTGTTTAAGACATTTCATATGCATATGAGAATAAAAATATATTATTAAATACAAAACACTACAAAAGCAATGAATATTTGATATATTAACTGATAAATAACACTATTTTCAATTTATTTTTAATACCTCAGCTATAGATAGAGTTTCTCTTTGGTTATTTTTGAACAGTTCATTCATTATGATAAAATATATTAAATAATTAATGTTGTATGCAAGACATGTTCTATATTATTACAGATACAAGTGGTGCACAGTGTGAATTTCTTTCTCCGTCTGCTTCCCTGACCAATTTTACACTCGAAGGTACGTTGGAAGAAAATAATTTTTAAATTACTTAATCTCCTGTCAATATATTATTTTGAACTATACATATATCTCAGTATCTATTATTTTACAAGATACAAGCTCTCAGTGAAAAGGCCTACTTTTAAATGTTCATACTAACGTGTTTTTACACGTTCACTTTTCTCTATAGTGAGTACTCATAGAAGTTGAAGTATTGTTGACTGTTCTAATTGCATTTGAAGAATGTGAATCTACGCAGTAGTAGAAAATATAAAATACCTTCTAAGAATATATAACCTCCCACAGAAACTTGTCTTTGTGTTTTGTGAACGCGCGTGGAAAAATGTTACCCTTTTGCCTTTTGTTCTTTTATCTGTTAATGGCTCTTTCATTTCTACTGGAATGCGTCTCAACCCGTGTGAACACCCAAATATACCTAGTCAATCAACCAGTCTATTATAGATTGGTTTGTTATTTACTTAATAAATAAATAACAAATAACTTTGTATATGTTTTGTTTATGGAATTTCCTTTTAATAATAAAAATACAAATAAATAGACGTAATACGTTATAATAAATAAAAAATTATAAAATCAGTATTTAATACTAAAGCTAATTTAAAATTTTGAAATATTTTGAATAGTTTTTTCAACTTTCTCTGTAATTTGTTTCAATTACTAGTAATATATATATAAAATTGTGTTTCTTTTAATGTCATTTATCCGTAAAAAAAACCTTTCTTGATAACATAACGTACTAATATTTCAGGCGAAGTTTTGACAAATGTCACATTTCCTCAAGAGCTGAAAAACGTTGGCAATTGGGGTAAAACAATAAATTGTTATTTAAAATTAAACATAGCGACAGATGGAAGCTGGGGTAATATCACATTAACAAAACAATTTAATCCGCAAAGTTTCAAAAATTGTTCTGACAATTCTACCACTTCATTAGACTCAAAAGTAAGTATCCACTTTTTATCTTGCTAAATTCATTCATTTATTATGTATTCTGATTAATTTTTGTAACGTCAAAGAAAATAACGGGGATTTTATATAACATTTTTCAAAAACATTGGGATTTTTTTTACATCCAGACTAAATAATCGAATATAATTCATTTTCACACACAGATTCACATATATAGGGTTTGACAAAAATGTCGTTTTAATAATATTATTTTCTATATGAATTGTATTGATTTTTGTTGCCAATTTTATTACATCTATGAATATTATACATATTTATAAGATAACTAACTAAGCCACTATATATATTTATTATTTGTTATATATAAATCCAATTAAATTTTCTATATTTTCAGGAGCAAAACGCAGTATTTTATATGGTTTGCAATAACAGTAATTACTTACAAAGTTCAGCATTTAGTTTTATTTTGCGTAACACTAATACCAAACCTCCATATTTGGCGGCATCAGAAATTAACATTTCCATCTCTGAGGTATGAACATGACTTTAATCCTACTGTCTAATTGAGTACTGATAATTATTTTTAATTTATTTTATATTAAATATTTTTTTTTCAATCAGGCAACAAAAATCAATACCATCGTCTACGATTTTAACGCAACTGATTATTTTAGAATTAACTACAATATTCTGGTAAGTGTCTATATCGTAAAGTGAACCTTTTTATTTTCAGTTTTTGTCGTATTGATCTTGTAAATTAAAAACCAGCATTATTGTTTTTTAATTGTGTAGAATAACGCTCAGGATCGTTTTCAATTCACCAACCTGAATGGTGGAGAGCTGAAGCTAGTTAAAGCTCTCGACTATGAAACACTCCCGAAGAAATATTCTTTGAACATTTCAGTTACGGTAATGATGGAGTCAGAGTGTCTTATTCGGATTAAATTATTTTACACACATAACATAACAATTTATTAAATAGTTAATTAGATAAATTTCATAAATTATTTTTTGTTTGTTATTTCGATCAAGAATTTCAACCCACGAAAAGTTCACCAACCAGAATTCTTGAAATTTATTTTATAAGTTAATATATACACTTTTTGGATTATACGAACTTCAAAAATAACTTTTAATAAATGTTTATTTAGTCAAACGTATATTTTTCTTTATAGAAGATAGGTAAAATATAAACTTATATTTTTATTTTAATCGCTAAGTGATAATGTATTTTCTATCTAATTATTTAGTGCAATAAATAGTTCCTTGCTGTTTTTGATGTCTCTAAATATACAAATTTAATTTATTAATATATTTAATTGAATTATCAGGATGAAACAGATTTTGACCTGAATGGACCTAACCTCACAACCTACGTCCAGTTAAACATATTCATTACAGACCACGACGATCAAGGTCCTGTTATGGGTGCCAGTATATATAAGCTCAACATACCAGAACAAGTATTTTAATTTACTCAAGTGTTTTTACTTTAAAGTTACAATTATATTTTTTTTTGAATTTATAAAATTATTCAAATTTAAAAGAATTATTAAGTAAAAAATAGTAATAACGGTATATTTCATTAAAATTGGGACACACGTATGAATTTGAGCTTTGAAGTACTTTCAAGATCTCACAAGAAAGAAAGTAATCTTATAAATATATAATACAGCTATAGCAACAGTAAAAAATAATGTAATTAAGATTTTAAATTGAATAAAATTTTACTGTCAGTAGAATATTTAAAAAAAACTTATATATTAATATATTTCAATGCATTTTATAATTTGCCTTTTATTTATTTTTGTTCAATTTAAAATATTAAAAAGATTAATTTATGAAACGGATGAGATCCACATTTCTAAAAAACTATTAAAATGTCCAGAAAAACTATTTTGACACCACCAATTCTCAATTGAATTCAATGTAAATTTTGATAAATTTCCACATTTCTACCAGACAAAAAAGAGTTATATAAATGATGACGACAAATAGGAATTACATGTAGTAAAAATATAAGATGCTTAAGATTCAAAACATTAGTTTAGTGGTATATTTATTTATTAGGTTTTGGTAGCCGACCTTGAGGTTGATTTAAAATTAAACAAAACTTTAATATTTATATATCTAGAAAGTTCACAAAGCCCATTGGGAAATTTGTTTCGAAAAGTGATTATTAAAATATATAAATTTAATTAATATAATGCATTAAAAATTCTAATGAAAAACATGACTCTTCACTTTCATCCTCTAAACTCTTATTTACAATTAATAATACTTAAAATTAAGTAAATGGTTTCCAAAAAAGGTTTCAAAAAACATGTCTGCGAAAATTGTTTTTTGTTTTCGTAGAAATATAATTGCTAAGAATTAAATTTAGTATACCTATTTTTTATAATGTATAATAATATGCAATCAAACATTTTGAATCATTCCAACTAGCTAATTATAAATATTAATGATAATTTGGTATCAAATTTTTCTTTGCAAAAAAGAATGAAATACATTTATGATAGTTTATTATCCTGCTATATTTTTATTTAGCTATCTGATACAACTCCACTTACAACAAAACCACCCATATCCGCGAAAGATGGAGACACTGGAATCAATGATACAATCTCTTATAAAATTGTTGCTGGTAAATCGATAGTTTTTGGTTTTTCCAATTGATTTGAAAATAGTTTGAATTTTAATAATTTTATTGTCTACAATTATGAACAATTCTATTTTAAGGTGGGGAATACAACGGCTCAATGGCCTTCGATATTGACAATGTAACCGGCCAAATCATACCACTTATGCCACTGGATTTAGCCAAAATGACTTCTCCAATAATTGTGCTCAATATTAAGGTAGAGCAATTTTATTTAACAAATTATGCTAATTGTTTTGTTATTCACAATGAATTTTCTATGCGTGTGTTTTTAGATGTTATAATAAATACCCGCTGTGACAATTGTCATGCTAAATTATTAAAACCAACCAATTTAAAAATCTTCCATCAAAATTTGAAATAATAGCAATGATCTTTCTCCCCTGTTAATGCACTGTTAAGGCCGTACAAGTGAACAATCCCACATTCCGATCAGCAGCCGCCACAGTTATCATAACCGTTGTGGACGTCAATGATAATCCACCAGTTATAACACCGCCTCTTCAACGAATCTTCACCATCCCCGAAAATTCACCCGATGGAAGTATTGTAACACAAATCACGGCTTCAGATAAAGATTTGGTGAGATTGAACGGAATCTTGAACTTCTTAAATCGTAATATGTGATACTTAAACATCTGTGATTATGGTAATATAGAAAGAATATTTAATAAATGTTTTAGATTTCTTTAATTGGACGGGTACTCTAATTTCTTTAATACTCTTAAAGGAATAAAATCAACAATAAAAAAGGAACATCTTTAAATTGTGGAAAATTATTTTTAAAACCTGATAAGTCTAAATTCAATAATTATTAATATTAATATAATAGATGTACTACAAAATAATAAGTAAATAATGAGAGAATAACTTGGAACAGACCCTTGTATTGTTAATTAATCCATATTTATATATTTTACAATATAATTATATCAATTACAATTGCATAACATTGAATATACAAAAAGATTATTTTTTAAATAATTCATTTTTAATTTGTTGTTTTAGAATGATAATGGTTATTTCGAGTTCTTCTCCAATAACTCCAATCCGTTTTCTGTTGACCAAATGACCGGATATTTGACTGTTAGCAATTCTTCCGCTTTGGACAGAGAAAAACAACTCACATTTAACTTCCTTGTAAAGAATAAGAAGTTTTGAATTATTTTTTACACGTTTTTAAATATTTTTCAGGCAATTTTTTAGGTTACACATTTTTGGAATTGTTATATAAATTGAATCAACATTTGATATTAAAAAAATATATGTTTATTACAAAATTATGTCAACGATTTTTGTAGAAATGATTTACTTTATAATTTAATCTCGTTATGTATAATCTGTACATATATTGTAAACATATATAAATGTAAAATGTATAATTGATAACACAAACAGTAAATTATCTTTTCATGTTTGGTAATGTCAAACACTTGTACTTTTAGGTATTTGCTAAAGAAATTCGCACCGCTGAAAACTGGACCAGTGAACCAGCGAATATAACAATCATTCTTAGTGATGTTAATGACAACAATCCAATATTTAACAAAACACAATACACATTCTTTCTGGAGAGCGGTTCCGTAGTAGGAGATGTAGTTGGAATCGTAAGAACGGATATATTTTGTTTTTATTTGTGCTCCATTTGTCATCAATTTTTCGTATATATGTGATTATATACAAACGAATATGATTATACATATTTATAAACTTGTATTATTAATTACATTTTTCTAAATATAAAAAACTGTAACTTTAGTTACAATTATGCGTCTAATTATATACTATATATAAACTTTCGTGTCTTGTAGGTTTCGGCCACAGATATTGATGGAAGTAATGCGATTTTAAAATACTCATTTGCTAATCCAAATGGAAATGAACAATTTGATTTATCAACTGTCAATGGCAGTATAACTCTTAAAAAGGAATACTCCTCTCTGGACCCAGACAAAAATAACTTTGACTTTTTTATAACGGTAGAAGATAGTGGTAACCCGAGTAGGTAAGTAATCAGATACTCGATAAGTTTGAATAATATGTCACGAGTATTACTAACTGGCAAAATACAATTATTCGCTAAAGTTTGTAAAAAATGTTCTAATTTCTTCCTTTATTTGCATTCTAGAATGTCTTCAGTTTTTGTTTCAATTGAGAAAAATGGTACTGTCGTGAGTCAAATTCGGTTTGAACAAAGTATGTATACCGTGTCAATAACGGAAACAGCTGCGATCGGAAGCAATGTAATTAAACTAAGTGTAAGTTATTTATTTGTATGTATATTAAATATAAACAAATGTTATTGATGAAATAGTTTAATGATACAATTTAACAATTAATAACTTTTAGCCTTAAAAGACAATAATGTTGATCTATTTTAGTTTACTTATATTATAATTGTACTTAAATAATTACTATTTATACAAATTGCTTTTATGTATATAAAATATTTATTTACAGTGTTATATATTGTTAGTTTGGTTTTATTATTGCATCTACATATAATAGGTTGATAGTGGAAGCCCAGTTGCAGATATTATCTTCAACATCACGGATGGAAATGCTAATAACGTCTTCAACATAAAGTCTACGTAAGCAAATTTATGTTAAAACCGTTTTTCTTTGTGATAATCAAAATAGTTTCAAAATAAACTCATTGTATGGAAAAATATTTCTAAAGGAAATATATCCTCAAATATATGAAACTAATTTAAAGTTAACTTTAATTAATATAAATTAAAACCTGAAACTAAAACTTTGGAGGAGGCAATTTTTAAATTAATTTTTTATTTTAGGGGTGAGTTGGTGGTCTCAGGACCTCTTGATAGAGAAACGAGGGACTTGTACAACTTGACCGTGGACGCTTCATATGGATCTTTTGTAAGTCTATACATTCTGTGTAGAATATTAATTGTAATTAAAATATATTTTTAACTAATACAATGGTTTCTAAAATAATTTTTAAACAATTTTTTTTTTATTTCAAAGATAGTCGATTTATATTTCAATTAATTGCGAAAAATAATTCGAAGGATATACCAAATACTTGAAGCATCTTCGCAAATAAAAACTGATACATTCTAAAATTTATTAGTAACAAATAGTTGTAACATTCAGTTACTGATTCATTTTTCATTTTCAATTTTCAATTTTCGTTTATAATTTTTAATCGTCGATAATTTCGCCCTTAGAGCAACATAAGCGTGGAGTTCATTTCCCACTATGATATCGTAATAGTTGTTATATCGTAGCTCAGTACCATTAAGTTTACCAAATGTACCAATGCTTTGTAATGTGTACCAAATATTCCTTTCAATATTTTAGAAAAACTCCACCATGGTCTATATATCAATATTAGACTATAATGACAACTCTCCAATATTCTTCAATTCAACGTATTTCTTTCAAATTTTTGAAAACGCAGCTCCCACAGTTCTTGGGTTTGTAGAGGTATGTTGTTTTAATTAATTTTAAGTTTGAGTTCACTTTTACATTACAAATAAATCTTTTTATTTTATACCTTTATATTTCGAAAGAGTATTTTGTACTTCTTGTAACTTGTATAACTTAAAATAAAATGAAATATTTCGCTTTTTACAAAAAGTTTTCCTATTTTGTAAACTTAAAAACCGTATATATGCTTAGCAATCTTTATTTTAATATAACGACTAAGCTGTTGTTGATATTTATAGATTCATTTTATTGTAACATGCTGTGAAAAGGTTGTGTAATTGTTTTAAATATTAGGCTTCGGATCAGGACATAGACATGAACCAAGAGGTCACATATTCTCTACTCGACGCCTCAATGATTGGGCTGGTCCAGATAAATGGGACTACTGGACAGTTGGAAACTCTGCGGGCAATTGATCGCGAGTTGACAACACATTTGAACTTTACAGTTCTTGCGAAAGACAAGGGCTCCCCTAGCAAAACCGGAACTGCTCAAGTGGTGGTTGTTGTGGAAGATGTCAACGATAATGCTCCCGAGTTTACATCCTCAAAATACTCGATTGATGTCCGAGAAAGGAAAGTTATTCCTGAATTAATTCAAATTTTTGTGAGTATATAAATCCCTTGTCAAACATACCAACTATAAATAACAAGCTATATTAGTCAAATAATAACCTCATTATTCATTCAGCTTGACTTTTGATACTGTATCAAGTTTTAAAATATTTCTATATTTCAACCTAATTCATTTACAAGATAAGCATAACCCCCACCCTTATTTCAAAATATTGCAAATATATAAAATAATTTTTGTATAAGTAATATTTAATGATCCCAAAATGTTCCATACCTTATTAGTGTCGAGATGCAGACATCGACGAGAATGCAAATTGTAAATTCAGTATTGTATCAGGGGATATTAATGATTCAATAATTATCAACACAAATACCGGAATGGTATCGATCTCATCTGGTCTCACCTTCGAATTACTTGGCAACAGTTCAAATCACAGTGTCGTAGTATCGATCTCCAACAATAATACTTACGAAAATGCATCCATAGAGAATCCAACTGCATCCATTGTTTTGAATCTGATTGTGAGTAATTTCCAATTTATTTTATTATTTTGTTATAACCTTTTATTAGTTGTCAGCTTTATGGATAGTTTGCTCTCAAAAATGTGTTTAATCCAATTAGTAATTGAGAAATGTTTTGTGTAAATCAATCATAGTCTTTGTGTTCTTTTACTCAAAATATGTTTAATGTTTATATCAAACGTATTTTATACAATAAATTATATAAAACGGAAACAAAATTATTTTAGTAAATACTTTATTTTTCAAGGATATCAATGACCATTCGCCTTATTTTGACGCATCGGTGATAAATATTGAGATATCTGAAAATCACTCTGTCTCAGAAGTAATTATTCGGTAAGCTAAATTCAATTGAAAATATATATTTCCATGATCAATTTCACAACAAAAGAGTTAATTACAACTTCAGAGCGTCCGCTAAAGACAATGACTTCACAGAGATAAACAGAGATCTGAGATACGCCCTAGCAACCAGTGCATATTCGAGTTGGTTCAGAGTGGATCCTTTAAGTGGTGATCTTTTCTTGATATATCCTCTCAATCAAAACTTTCCAGCTGATGTGGATAATTTTCAACTTGAGGTAAGTAATTAAATTGTTATAATGGTCATGATTATTGCATTTTTTCTGTTGTTATCTGATTCATGCATTTCAGATCACTGCTTTTAACAAACTTCCTTATGAATTTCCGGGTAGAAATATAACTAATGGAACTTTGGCAATAAATGTCACCATCTCCAAGATCGAACAACGATTTTTACGATTTTCAAAAGGTAAAAACCGATAGATATATAAACTTCCACGATACATTTTGTCATTGCTACTTTTACGTAACTTATTTAGTTAATTGTACTCACTATGTTATTGCCTTTATATTATCGTTGTATGTTGATTTTAATACACAAATTGAACTGACGGAGGGAGCACAATATACTATACTAGTTTGTAAATCTATGTTCTCTTACTTCTGATAGGTATATTCGTTATTTACTTGACAAACTATTCATTAATATATCGAACCTACACAATTTATCTATATTTTAAAACCGGAATAAAACTATATAAGTTTTTAATTTATAATTAGCATTTATAAAAATATAATTATCATATTTAATTTAATATTTTATCAACTGTTCGAATTTTAGAAATATTTTTCACTTCCGACCAATGTACTTTCCTTTAATCCTGTTTATCGTATTATGTTATTATAACCAACTGCATGAATAAACATATTTTTTTATATTGTCATGTTTGAATATAAAAATGTTTTATTTGATTTGTTTAGCTGACTATTCATTCGTTATCAATGAAACCGTTGCTGTTAATGCAACCGTATCTGAGGACGTGGTCGCAATAAACAACCCACTGAGGAATAGTTCTTTGATTTCATACAAAATTATGACATCAGAGGTGAGAATTTATTTATTTATCCAGTTCCATAATGTAGCATTCCAAAACTCAAATATATCATTACAAAATTAAAAACATTAAAAAACTTATTAAAAATGTATTTACATAACTCAGTAATTTAATTGAAAATATAGTGTAAGCTAAGTGTAACAATTTTTAACTAAATAGCAAAATAGAATATTTCATTTGTCATTAATATTGATATACGATTTCATGTAAGCACACAAATACTTTTAAATATTCAGTGATAGTTGCATTCAACGATTTCGACTCAAATATCAAAGCTATGTTATATTGTTATATTGAGATTACAAGTTCTAAACTTTGATCGACAAACGGTTTTATTTATTAAACGATATTCCACTTTTATTAGCACTTCTATATATATATATAGCTGAAATCAATATAAGACAAACATTGAAAAGGAATAATGTTATTTAGGTACCCTTTTCAATTCATCCGGAGAGCGGAGCTCTTAGTGTGGCCAAAGAACTATTGTTCAACGGTAGTGGACCAGAACAATTTTGGTTTGTGGTACAGGCAATAGATAGCGGACTACCAACCCTAACAGCCACAACCAATGTCATTGTAAAAGTAAGAACAGAACGTTTTTGTAACAATAATTTAGCTATAAGTGAACAACTTAAATAATTTTATATTTATTTATGCTAAATATAAAACCTTTTAAAAGCATGAAAGCTAAATGTAAATGTAAAACTATTTTCTCATTAAGTGGACACATAGACACTCATAATATATTTAATTAAAATTAATCTATGATTTTTATCAGTTAAATTATATTTGAAATTAAAAGTTATCACTTGTAAACTGTAAAATATGCTTTCGAATTAAAAATCAATTTTTAGAGTTTTAATGGTCAACTATTCTTTTTAGATAATTGGTGAGAATGACAACTGGCCTGTATTCCCCGCTGGATCATATACTTTCCAAGTTTCCGAAACTGCCAAAGTCAACTCTATTGTCGGCATAGTTTCTGCAACAGACCTTGACCTAGTTCCCAATATTCAATACAGCACCAATGATTCTAGTGAGTAAACAAAGTTGTCTTTATTAGTCTTACTTGTGTCTACATTTATAACCAGTTTAAATCGAACACATATTATGCAATGAATGAGTTCAAACTTTTGAATATAATGCATTTTGAAAAAGAGGAAAGTTTTTCCTGTAAATTTCAGATGTAATCAACATCGACAACAATGGACTCATTCTACTCAATATATCAAGCGGCTTAGATGCCAAAGAAACACCAACAATCAACGTGACAGTGTCTGCTTTTGATGGTCTGCATACTACAAATGTAGGAAGCTTTATTACAGCAATATATGATTATATTATTAATTACAAATGTCTATACTACTCTATATTATTAAAGTAATATAATTTTTCCGAAAAGAATAATTTAATATATCGTATTAAAACTATATTTCAAAAACTGACTGTTTTAGTAGTAGCTGATGTTAAGGGTGTTATATTAATATTAATAATTTAAACTATTTTTTAAATATATAAAATGAACATAGTTGCTTATATATTAATTTTGTGCCCATTTATACGCATTAAAATCATAAAATAAGCTGGTTTATACATTACAACGAGAATATTTCAACCCACTTTAAACATGAATTATGTTCTTATTTAGCTATGAAGCCTGAATGTTTAAAAAAAATTATATATTTTATGTAATTCGGTTATTGGGAAAAGGTTTATACAGTTACATGATAAAAGAGATCGTTGCATTTCGCAGTAATCTAATTAGTCGTTCGAGATTCGATATATTAAGAAATTGTAAAACTTAATATGATAATATGAACCCCAAAAAATATTAAAATTCATAAAATTTACTATGAATAAAAAATGTTTTGATACCAATAATAAATTACTTTTTTAAAAAAATATGAAATAGTTTCAAATTAAATTTTTATTGCATAAATAATATTTTTGCAAAATATTCATTGTTCATCCGACTTATAGTTACGATGGAAAACTTACAGTGTAAGAGAAGGATGTCTACGAAACAGAATTTTTGTCATTATATGAACTTATCAAATATTGTAATCATATACTCTTCTAAATGCTTCTATTTAAAATATCTAACCTATTCATGCAGGTTTGAATGCTCCGGAAAATTTCTTTATAAATCTTGAAAAGTTTTAAGAATAATAACAAAAACGTTATCTTATAAAAAATTGTTTGTGATATAATATAAAGTTGTAATGTGATATCAGTATTATTTAAAAAAAATCCTTGTAGTTAAACAATTACATTGTTGATATGATGTCTTTCAAAATTATGGAATGATTATTGATGTTTATTATTAATATTAACCTTTATTTTAAACTAAACAATCATTACAATTATCGGCATTATCATTTATGATAAAATATTATGATCTTTTTTGATTCCAGGTTCCAGTTATTCTAGAAATTGTTGACACTAATAACCACAGTCCAGTATTTGAGAACGCCACGTATCAATTTAGAGTATTTGAAAATGACTTAACGAATACTACAGGAGATGTTATTGGTGCTGTGGAGGCTACTGATGGAGATTTGGAGGATAATGCCAGAATCATCTATTTCATTGTTGCACATACTTCTGCATTAAGTTATCTCAATATTTCCGAGGTAGGAATGCATCAATACACCCTCAAGCGAATATATATTAACACAATTTTTATAAAAATATAAAGTTTCATATTTTAATGTTAAATATTTAGTTAGATATTTATATTGTATTTGTTTTTCAGAATGGCAGTGTCATTGTAACAGGAAAAATAGACAGAGAAACGAGTCCAGAAATTGTCCTTATTATTGGCGCTAAAGATATGGGTACACCATCTTTGACGGTAAACTTTTTAAATGCTATACTTTTGAGAATTATTTGTTTTTATTTTTTTAGATTAAAAAGTTTAGTCTTCCTTTCTATTTTATTAAATATAGACACTGTATTTGGTGTTTGGCTGCTTTAATTGGTCGTATTCTAATCATTTTTCTAAACCTAATTTATATTGAAAATGTCAAATTTATTTTTAAAAATTCCTAATTTTAAAGAAGAGAGGTTTGAAACAGTATAGAAATAAATAATTATAATAAATTTGTTATAATGTATTGCAATAAAGCATAACAACTTCCAACGATTAAGAAGATATACTAAGTTAAAAAAAGCTGATTATAATTATAGAACTGACAACATAGATGACAAGTATATATAAACAGAATTTTTATAACGTTTTTTACGAGTATAAACAGGTTACCTCAATTTCTACAAAGTATAACTCTTTTCCGAAATTGAGTACTCACAACTCAAAACATGAGTATTTCGATCAACATTTTATATTTGAATCAGATTATTATTTACTTGATGACTAAATCACCATTGTAACAACAAATTGGTTATACTTATTTCTGTTAAATTATATTTTTTTGTGTATTTACAATTTACAATCCTGTTTGAAGAATGCGACAATTTTACCAAATATTATTTTGTCATCATACAATCCTGGTTTCTTCATTTTTTTAAATTTAGGGAACGTGTGTCGTTCAAATCACAGTGCTCGACGTGAATGACAATGCTCCGAAGCTTTCTGCGGCCAAGTATGAAGGGTTTGTTTTGGAAAACGCATCGGCGGATACTCCAGTTAAAATGGTGATCATGACTTACTAAATACATAATTCATAGCTATGAGGTGTTTCACTATGAACTGTATTAAATAATTTGTGTTAAGGTTCCTCGTTACTGGGTGTTTACCGTATAGTAAGTTAGCATTTCAACAATTGACATTAGATTACACATACTCAGTTCAAATAAGACACATATAAGTCACGCTGCAATACACTAAGACCCTTTACACGATCTTTACAAAGAACGGTCACGTGACTAAAAATACAGCGAACTACAATCGTTCTTTAAAAAATATAAATGTAAAAACGGTAAATATATATTCTTTTCGTCGTTCTTTATATTCTAATAAAAGACTTCAATTAATACGTACAATTTTAATTTTAATTCAAATTGTTTAATAAAAGAATAGGCTCGAAATAAATTAAAATTTTTTTAACATATATTGCGCATTTACAAAATATTGATTTTTTAAATATTAAATGTTATTAAAAATCGATACTCAAATTAAAACAGATCAATACAAAATGAAGTAAGTAACGGGCTATTTTATAAATTATTTATATTCTCAGCTGTTTCATTTTAATATGTCCTATTTGTTTTTTTCGGTGTCATGTTTAATTATTAAATAAATATAAACATCTAATAAAATGATACATATTGTATAACTGCAGGTTACAGGGATTTCAGCAATCGATTATGATTTGGGAAACAATTCGCGGATTCAATTCGAGCTTCGTGGGGACGATAAATCCCTCTTCACAATCAATCCTGATACGGGAAAAATTTCTGTGGGAAACACAACCAGCCAAGAATTAGATTTTGAAAGACAATCAGTTTACAACTTTGAGGTGTGTTTAACCAAATAATAAAAATAATAATTATAAAAGAAGTCATACTAGGTGTACACACAAATAATTACAAATATATTTTAAAGTATGAAACGTTATTTAATAACATTATTAAGCGCAGTTTTATAATTGGGAAGATAACTATATATTCGCGGATTGTAAACATATTCTAGAATTAATCGAAAAGCCGCCAAACTAAATTTCTGTATATCCTCTGGAAAGACAACTGAATTCATTTTTATTTCCCAGAGACTTATGCCTATAGCGATACTGTCGTGTCACCAACTGTTATGGCGTTTGGACAGTGTCACGACATCTTTTTCACATTTAAAAATAAATTTGGGTAGATTTCTGTTTTATGCATTGTTCAATAATTTATTTTAACATTTTTAAATTAAATCGTACATAAAAAATAAAGTTTGAGGACTATAATTTTGTGTTGTTTAATTTTAGGTGGTGGCCTGTGACCAGTCTCCAAGCAATTCGCTCTGTTCAACTGCCAACTTGACGATACAGATTACAAACGTTAATGACAATCCTCCTAAGTTCTTAAATACTTCCGCCTTCTCAGTTGAAGAGGGGAAAACAGTTCCCTTCATTTTAGGAAGTGTTGTTGCCGTTGACAACGATAGCAGCACAACAACAAGAATTTCGTATGAAATAACTTCGGGTGGAGAAGGCACATTTATCATTAATCAAAACACCGGTAAGAAGAGTGAATTCGTTTTGTAAAACTTACAAGGTGGATCGCGGCTTGAGGCCATCGTCGATCGATATCTTCATTTTATTGATTTAAAGAAATTTTGAAATATTCACAAAATGAATCATTTATTAATAAATTTATCCCATTGTTTCAAATTCAATAATGTCTTGACATATTTTTATATTATTTCAATTTCTTATTCGCAACAAAACAGGTTTTATTGAATAAATATGAATTGTAACATTTTTAATGAGCATCCACATTTAATTTTTTTGACAAAAAGCCTTTACTGTATAGTACTAAAACGGTATCCATTTATATGTTTCAAATTATAAATTATTATTTTAAAAATTATAAGACATTGAATCATTAAATATAGAAAAGAACACTCAATGCTTTTTCTTTAATCAATATGTGTGCTTCTTTCAAGGTGAAATAATGGTTGTTAAAGAGTTGAATCGTGAGAACGCCGACTTTTACCAACTCAACATAACTGTGTCAGACAACGATCCTTCACCAACACCTCTAACAGATTCCGTTCTTGTAAACATATCTATTATTGATTCTAATGACAACGCCCCAGTGTTCACACAACCTGCGTACACCTACCACGTAAACGAGACCGATACTCAAACTTCAGAAACCTTTTCTGTATCTGCGACTGATGCTGATTTGGGAAGAAATGCGGAACTAACATTTTTTCTCAACTCTAATGACTCGTCTTTCTTCTTTTCAATCAACCAAACGGGACCAACAAGTGCCGTATTGGTTCGCAAGGGACAGTCCTTTGATCGTGAATTAAAAGATCGATATGACGTGGTCGTATGGGTTGTTGATAATGGCACTCTTCCTAAAAGCTCCTCCGCTACAGTTACTATTATCGTTGAAGATATGAACGATAATGCCCCTAAATTTGGAAAATTTAATTATTCCGTAAGTAATGATTTTCTTTTCACAATAAACAAGTATAATCTTGAACAGATATCTATATTACCAAAATAGATATCGCATTATATTACTCCATATTAATTAATTTATTTTTATAAAGATATTCAAATGACTGCTTGAAACTATGAGTTAATTCATTGAGACAGGATGATCAAAAAAATGTGTAATTAATGAAGGAATGAATTAATTGATTGCTTATAATTTAGTACAAAAATTCAGAATGTTTCATTTTAGTTTGTTCTTACATCGATAAATGTTTACACATTTAAATGTTCCCTTTATTTATGCAATGCACCTCTGTGACACCCCCGCCACATTAGACAATTCAGAAATGTTTTTGTTCTTCTACAATTAAGGTGACTGTGTCGCAAGACAGTCCTGTGAATTCCTTTGTGGCGCAGGTATCTGCCAGCGACAAAGACATAAGAGAAAACGGTCAGTTTAACTTCTCCATAATATCCGGTCCAGGTTCGGAGTACTTCCGGATTGATCCAAAGCATGGAACGATATTTATTGAACGAGCATTGGTTGCCGACACTCTAGTTGCCGATGGTCTGATTTCTCTAGTGATCTCAGCTGAAAATAACACCTATACACCCTTCACTGTTAATCTTACTGTTGAAGATCATGGTAGCCCAGTTAAGGTGGGAACGAGTGCCCTAGAGGTCACCTTGATAACTGTGGCTACAAACTTTTGGCCGATATTCAATGTGACTAATTCGTCCGTCACTGTCAACATTACTGAACATATTGAACCAGGTAATTTTGAAACATTTATACAAAAAATAATATTTACAAATAACAAATCGCAATGTACCTATTTCTTAAAGGTGCTTTGGTCACCTCTGTACACGCTTCGGTTCCAAATAGACCGAATGATACCTCAACCTATCAAATGATGACGGGAAATGTTCCATTTCTTATTAATGCTGTCACGGTCAGTATGAATCAGATGAATATTGATTAAATAAATTAATCATTTCTACATTTCATCCTTTTCAAAATTAAATAAAACTAAACTTATAAATAAATTAAAATTATTTAAAATTTTGTTTTAACCATTTCAAAATTGTACTAATTTTGCAATCATTTTTTAATAGAAATATTGAATGTTCCAGAAATATAGAACAAAATATAATTTGTAATTTGTAAAATTTAATGAAATTTTGTTTTCTGAAAAAATGTTTTAATCGTGTACCTTAGAATTATTTTTTATTGTGATAACAATTTATTTTTTGTTATAATATAACAATTTTTAAAGCACAGCCAAATAGTATAAAAAATTGTAAATAACAAATAACAAATTATAAAATTTTCCTTATTTGAATTGCTTCTTGTTATACATATGAATTCTAACTGGAATTTGAAATTGTATTATTATTATTTAGTTTTGGATTAAATATTTATCCGTTTTTTGAACAACACAATTATGAAAACTATAATTTCATTTCAAACGTTTCAAAAAACAATGTTGTACATAATTGGATAATATAATTTATAAATGTAGACACTTTCTATATATATTATGTTGCTTACAGATTTACAACAATAACATTGAAATAATAAATTAGATATGAACATTTTTTCAACATTCCAAAAAGTTTAAATAAACGTAGCATTAGTCTAAAAATATAAGAAGAGTTTTCTAAACAATTCACAAATGATTGATTTTGATTGAAGACTTTAAAAAAATAAGTATTGTCTTAATATTTAATTATTGTTGTCTTTAATATTGAATACGCGCCCATTAATTATATTATAATATTAATTTTATCCAGGGTTCCATTACTACGAACGGAGAAATAGACCGAGAAGTCAAAGATGAATATTCCCTTTTTATTAAAGCAGTTTCTAAAGAACAGAATCAAGCATATGTAATCGTAAGTAAATGTATTTATTATTTCAAAGAATTATAATACTATAATTAATTCTTGTTTTTTAACTCTTATTTTCATGACTTAATTATAACTTTATTGTTTCCTATTTACTATTAAATAGGAAATATATATTTACAATGGGAAAAGAATGGTCATTCATTGTTATAAATTTTGTTGTAAACAGTGAAAAATAACCAAAAAAGTAGATTTTTCAACATTTTTATATTCCTCAACATTTTCATTTTTATATAATCAACTTTCTCAACTTTAAGGATAATTTCTTTTCAGGTGACCGTAAATATTATCGACATTAATGACAAACAACCCCAATTTGAGAAGTCGTCATATTCATTTTCGGTGATCGAAAATAACGTCGTGCCTTATGTACTCGGATTGCTGAAGGCATCTGACCAAGACGTAGGCGAAAACTCTGTTCTCGAATATAGTATAATCTCGGGCAACAACAATGGTAAAATATAGCGTACTTTGTTCTTTGTAGTCAACTTATAAGATGTTCATAGTTATTTAAATATATTGTTTTATCTAAAATCTTAACACATCAGTTTTTAGCGTTTTTTAATTATTTAACTATTCTCTAACCATTTCTTTGTAAATATTTTTGCGTCATCGCTATTCTAAAAAATGCATATTTTATGAAATTTATCACATTTATCAAATTTATTCCTCCTATTAACCGCAGTATGTTTTTCATTTTTTAATTAATATCAGATTCTTTCACAATCAACTCAACAGGATTTCTATCGGTCAATGTTTCACTGGATCGTGAAAATATGAATAACTTTTCTCTCGTTGTCATGGTAATCCTATCGATGCATATTTAACATACAAATTGAATTCACTATTCAACCAAAATCAGTATTTCTTTTTTATATAGTGCATTCATATAGATATCATTTTCATAATAGGCCCGAAACATCCAACCACCCTTTCATAACACAACAACTGAAGTAAGGGTCACTGTGGAAGACTTCAATGATGAAGCTCCAGACATTATCCTTCCCTCTACTGAATTTAACATTTCGGAGCCCGGATCACCAAATACTGAGGTTGGATATTTATAATTCTGATAATATTTCGTATACAATTATATAACACACAAAATGATTCCCTCATTATACTTTATATCATTAAATTCTTTTTTAGAATCATTTACTATTTTTAAATAAACATATTCTATAGAATTCGAAAGAATTAAATGATAGGACGAGATAAATGTATTATTTATCCGTAATTACTTGCAGGAAATTTTGTGTATATTTATGTTGTATTTAGAGCTGTATAGATAGACACATTTAATGATTTTTCGGGCAGTTTCTTCTCTTAATTTTAATTTGAAAGGAACCATATAATTGTGTTTTATACATTTCATACCATTTCTAGATTGTTGTTATAACAGTTAAGGACAATGACCTGGGTATAAATGGATTCGTGTCGACGAAATTGATTCAAGAGAACACCCTGTTTCAGTTCTTTCTTCAACAAACACGTGAGAACTTTATTTCTAACATATGTGAAAATTCGTGACACTAATATTTTTGTTCAAATGAAAATTATTTTCCTTATTAGTGATAAAATTAAGCGAACAAATAATATTTTTGATATTAAAAATATAATAATCTCTAATTTTACTATTATGTAAACACATACTAATTGTTATTTATATTTTCTTTAGAAAGGAACACAAAAGGCTGTTTTGCACTAAAGACATAATTTTATTACGAATTTTCGGAGATCCCCTCCATAGACGTGTAATATAGTGAAAGTTCTCCAATTTTGTTCTGATATTTTCAGTAATGTAAATAAATTAGAATCCAACAATGTCCAACTAAGTTTAATTTTTCTAAATATATTCATTACGAAATGGTCTCACAATGCAATGGTAGAAATAAATTTCATTCAATCTATATTATAATTTTTCTGAACATATAATTTTAGATTTACTCAAATATTTCTCGGAATAATGAAAAGTAATTGACTCCAAAGTGAATATTTTATAACATAAAAATCAACTTTGATCAACTTTGTAATTGTTTTAATTTAATTTATACACATAAACAACAAAAAACTATCTACTATTAAAGTGCTAAATACATTGTGTTTTTAACTTTAAAAAACTCATTATACAGCACTATAAAATAGTTCGGATTAATACAAAATAGTTCTTCAATTTTTGCTATCTTCTTCAGCTGATCCTAACAAGGTGTCTTTGCGGTTGAGTCGACCACTCAGTTACACAGAGTCCTCCACTCACAACCTCACTGTCGTGGCTACCGATCGAGGAGATCCACCTCTTTCTAGCTCTGTTAGCATACTCGTAAATGTTGTTCTGTCGAAGATATTCTCACTGGATATATTTAACATCTCAATTCCGGAGAGTACTGCGGTTGGAAAGGAGATTTTAGACCTAGGGACTCGAAATTTGTTGGCTATCTATAACATTACGAGTAAGCTAATATTTTAATATAATTATTTATATACTATTATAGCTACATTCATACTATTCAAAAATGCATTCATTACACAATAGTTAATAGTTAAAACAGATTTTCGACGAACAGTATGTAAAGTTACATATGAAAAAATACATTACAATTTATATAACTTTAATATTCGTTTTATATATCATTATAAATCTTTCTAAATACTCTAAAATACTAAACAATGTATTTTATAAAATATTAATGAACTATTGAATTGCACATCATTCATCTATTTTTAAACAAAATAATTTAGATGGTAACGCGAATTCCACATTCAATGTTTCATCAACTGGATTATTAATACTTGAAACTGCCTTAATCTTTCAAAACACCCCTATCTATGAGCTAGATATTAGAGGTCAGATGAATGAATCCCCTTATCAGATTGATACGACAAAGGTACGTCTTAACGTTCAAATATAATATATACTAAAATGCAGAAAATTATAAATTAAACAAACGAAATCATTCTTCACTCAGGTTATTATCAGAGTTGAACCTACCCCAACCGGAGTTTCTTTTCTTTCTCGGACGATTGACGTTATAACTCCTGAGGACACAAAAGTAAACAGCCTTATTTATGATTTTACGACGGCCGATGAGAGGGCCGGGAAAGCTGTTGTGTACACACTTATAGAAGGAAATGATCGTAAGCTTCACATCACTTGTCCTGCTTTAATTAATAATGAGAAATATTCTGTGTGCAGTTTTCTAATTTCACTTAATGATTATATTGAATAAAGACATGACCCCATTCTTAATATTTGCATTTTAGAAGGCTTATTTTATCTCAACGCATCAACTGGGGAACTGTTTCTTGCCAAAGCTCTTGATCGGGAATTACGAAAAACGTACGTCATTAAAGTTGAAGCCAACAGACGTCGCAATCGTCGAAATGCAGGTAAACTAAAAAACCTTTTCACATTCCTCTAATAATTTACACTGTTCGACACACCTTCATGGAAAATTGATCCCTTTTCTCAACAGATCCACTCAATGTGGTCAGTCTTCAAATAACCGTTGGTGATATCAATGACAACTCTCCTTACTTCATCAACCCGTCCCCACATTTGGTTGGAATACAATCCACTGTACCTGCTAGTTCTCTTGTCTATGCAGCTCAGGTAATAGCGAAAATCTTTCGTTTTGTGACTGTAATAGTTTTGATTTTTAATGTACCATTCCTTCACTATGAAGAATAATTTCCATTCAACAATATAAATATTTACACTATAGTATTAACATTTATGTACAAAGACATATTTTATAAGTGTTCTTTATGGTCCTTTTATAATTACTTTTTAAATATTTTTTTAACTTTTCGAATATTAACCAAATATTCTTTAGTAATATTTAATTTGCCTTAATTGCTGTTCGAGCTAACCCTAAATTTTAATCTATACAGGCAAAAGACAAAGATGACCCAAAATACGGTCCCATTGTCTATTCTATAACTGGAGGAACTGAAAGGAGTATGTTCTCGATCGACTCTAGCTCTGGAGTAGTCTACATTCTTGTGAAAGTGGCGGATTCTCTGAAATCAAAATACAACATACAGGTAAAACTGATGTGATGCAAAACTATATTTTGTTTAGTGTTATCTTACCTATTTTTCTTTTGGTAAAAAATGGATTTTTGAAGACAGATACTTGTAACAAATATGTAGAACATGGCGTAGAAAATAGAAATGGAATAAAATAAACTTAAAATGTAAAAATTTTAGCTTCTCATTTCATAATAAACAGCACAAATAGTTTGTTGTACTTTTATCTGTCAGAATTAAAAAATAAAAATTGCATGTTCCATCCAAAACCTTTATATAGCAAATTAACCAGTTGAAAATTATTTGTGATTACTATTGTTCTGAAAGTTAGTATTATTATTGTAATATATTCTGGATATTCTGGACAATGTGATTGTTGTAATTCAGAAGTCACGTGATCATGAGCAATGTGATTGTTGTAATTCAGAAGTCACGTGATCATGAG
>JAUZNC010016604.1:0-27057 GCA_034780395.1 Vannuccia rotundouncinata | reverse complement strand
TCTATATTATATACGATACAAGGACATGAATCAATAAAGCATATAACGTAACATTAAATAACAATGAGCGCAGTTCATTGCGCGTCTACAGTTCGTAGTCTAAGTACGCCGCTACAGTATAATGAAAATCAATAATTTAATTCAATAAAATCATGTTAATTTCTTATATCAACTTATAATATCGCATGCTATTTTGAATTATAAGATCGTTGTATAGTTGATGGAGTTTTCAGTCAACTTATTACCAAAGCTATATAAATCCATGTCACAAATATTCGAAATTTTCTGCAAATAGAAATTATACACATAACATTTTGGAAAATTTGGATTTTATAATATCGCTTTGGTACAGTATTATTTATTTTATTTAGAATAATACACCATGGCCAAACTTAAAATGTTCAATAATAATAATGCAAATTTTTATCAATTATTATTTATAAATAAACTCACAAAATTCTATAAGCAACATGTACTGAATATATAATATAAATATATTTATACAATTAAAACAATAAATTTACACTGAAATCGTCTTTTATTAACATATTTTTGTACAAATAGTCTTACCAAATGAATATTATATAGTATATATTTTTAATATTAGCTAATGCCAAAGAATAAAATTTTAAATATTTGTTTTTATGCATTGATTAAGTTTCCAAAACACATTTTTCAAATATATGTAATATTTATTTAAAAAAGGTTTATTCTTTAAAATATTTGTCCTCCTCTTTTATTATTCTTACTGGTAAGTAATTTAATGAAATAGTTAGTTTTACAGAAATGAATTTTCAGATTCTAATCAATGTATATTTATGTAAATATAAGAAATTGTTCAATCATGTTCACATATTTCTCATAATTTGTGTAAGATATGAACTGCCTATATTCTTGTGCATGCAATTACCTTGGAAAATTAAAAAAAAGTACATTTGGTGGATTTAATTTTAATCTGATCTGCTATATTATTGAATTGAGCAGAACATATATATTAATATTAATAATAATATTAAAACAAAAAATGTTTTATATTAAATACATTTTAATATTTATATTAATATTTTATTATTTATTGTACATGTCTTTATATACCAGAATTTTTGAATTCTGGTTAACTTATATATTGGACTAATTAAATGTGATCCAATATAATATATGAATCCACTCCATTAATTTACTCTGATAAATATAATTATTATTGTCATGATATTCAAGTATATAATAAAAGATAATTTTGATTATATATTGTGAAGTGAATAAAATTGTTATTATTTTTTTTTTTTTTTTAATTATATAAACCATACAAACATTGTCAGTATTATTTATTCAATTCCATACAAATAAGCTGTGCCTTTTGATTAATTATTAGAGTATATGAGTAGATAATCACCTGCACCCAATATTTTAGCCTTTCTTATTCTTTTAAATAAATAATTCCTGATTGTATGGCAGATAATAAAATGTTTAATACAAAAATATACAGGGTGTCCAAAAAATGAGGGAAGGGGATTAGTGGATTTTAATTTTTATACATCTCCAAAGTTAAAGATTTTAAACAATAGGTATGAAATCTATGTTTTAATAATATTTTTATATATATTGTTAAAATATCTATATTTACTGTTCAGGGTTTTTGTAGCTTTTAAAAGAAAAAATTAGGAAATTTTAGCCATAAATTTGTCTTTTTTATGATTAGTTATCTATTTCTATATGTTAGGAAAAATAACAAAAAAGCAGTGTTTTACACATAAAACAGCATCCAATCATGTAAATAAAAATAGCCATCAATATGCATGTTTTGATGACATTTTAGATCACATTTAAAATCTGTCCAAGGAAGAAAAAGTTACATGTGAATCCAGCCACTACATCAACAGGAGAGCAATCCTTTTCTTCTGCACTGTGACTTAAAATGGGGTTGCAATCCACAATGACTCAGAAATGATTAAATGTGATAACAATTTTGAATGTCCACAAAAATCATACAGACAACTTGCTGCTACACAAAGTTGCTGATGACTTTGTAACTGTTAAAGATAATAGAAAAGGATTATTTGGCGATTTCAACAATAACCACTTAAATCAGATATAAAATTTGTGAAATAATTGTCCATAACTTTTAATTAAGTTATACAGATGACTTTTTAAAATGGCTACATTATGTTTTCATCAAAATATAATTTATGTGTTTTTTATTCTTATTCTTCACCAACAGTTAAAAAATTGTTCTTACATATTATAGTTAATGAGAGGCATTAAAAAATGACATTGTATGTAAAATTAATTGTACTATTATTCTGAAATTTTATCATAATAAAATCAGCCCCCCCCCCACTTAAAAATTATGTGCATAGCCTCTTCTGTCATTTAATAATTATGATATCTCTACATAAGTGTATTTAGAAAATATAGTAACCATTGAAATTTTATTAAAAATTAACATGATATTAATTTCATGTTGTATGGATTATTTGAAATTTGAATTTAACAATGGAATTAGCTTACAAATAGTTAATTAGGTAATTAGAAATTAATATTAGATTTTGTTTTATACAAGTATCCTAAATAAATGAAACACTTCTAAAGATGGCCCTGAGAAACCAATTTTGTATAGAACAAAGATTATTTATCTGTTTAGAATACCACAAGTGAAAAGGTACCAGGAATTTAAAGCAAAAAATTTGCATTTAATAAACAACTATATCAACAGCCAGTGCTTCTAATTGACTTTATCAATATATCTTACCTATGCTGTTACAGGAAACCTATCACTATTTAAAAGATTATAAATGACTCTGATAAAGTTCCCTTCAGCAAGGTCTCTTGTCAAAAAAATCATTGTAAAAATCTACAAAAAGCTGAAGAATATGGTACCATCAACAACAGTTTTGATTATTATTTATCAATTTTAATCACAACATTATTTTTAATTCCAAATTTTTTGTTTACATACAGTAGGTATTTTTTTGAAAGTTGTACACCTTTGACTGCAAAATTATCTCACTAAGAGGGTCCCCAGCATTAATTGTGAAGCCTCTCTCTATAAAGTTATCTCACTATGAGGGCCTCTTTACTTATGAAGTTTCTCACTACAAGGGCCCCTATAGACCAGTTGTGATGCCTCTCTCTGCGAAGTTATCTCACTATGAGGGACCCAGCTTTAGTTGTGATGCCTCTCTCTACAAAGTTATCTCAATACTAGGGAACCTTCAGACAAACTTACTCTTCAATCTTTCTTATATCAAAATCTTTGAACTGATTCTTATACAGATCATTGCCCTCTATAAAGAAGTTGAAAGATATCCTGCTGGTCACTTTTCTCCTACTGAACATGATCAGATAAGTATGACCTTGATGTTCCAGGTTTCTAAGGGCTGCAAGGTATTACCTCAAGATTGAAAACAAGATACAATCATTTTAATGTAATTCCATGTAGGGATTCAGTTTACAACAATGTATCGCTTTTACTTTTTTATTTTGAATTTCGATCTATTTGAAATCAGTTATTTGTTTTTATGTTTTTCTCTGTCAAGTTTTCAGCTCTTGTGAACACATTCTCAATTATTAGCATCATTTTATCAGACAACTTGATATTAAGTGAATTACATTTTGTAAAGTATTACTGGAACTTAATAACCAATATGAGTGTTGTTGTAGTTTTCATTTATTGATCAATATTGTTTTTATCTTTGATTTTTTTGACAGCAAATTGACTTGTTTATTACAAAGATTTTTGATAATTATTTATAAAACAATTTTGTTATATATTGATAAATATTGATTTTTATATTAATTTGTTTAAATATTATATCTTACACACATATTTTCTTCTCAGAATATATTTATCTTTTTTATTATTTTTATAGAAAATATACAAAATGGGCAACACCCCAGGAACAGGAAAAAGACGTGGTTCCGATGATGTAGATCTTGGGTATCCAGGTTACCAAACACCCACTGTTCCACCAAGAAAGAAGTTAATTGTGCAGCCTTCACAGGTAAATAAAGCTGTCTTGCTTTCAGTTTGTATTGTTGGTTTGGCTAGTGTTGAGTTTCATTGCTATGATCCTAAATTCTGTTCTCTGTCAAAAAGAATAATATTATATATTGTTATGTCTTATAACTTTATAGTCTTAAAGTTAATCTCGATATTCTCACCATCCGTAGGATGTGTACGATGAAGACGCCATTGTTAAAATTTTGAGTGAAGCCAATGTGGACGATATGTCAGCTCGACTTAGAGCAACTACACTCACTGACGCCATCTCTGGTCAGCGGGAGAACACTCTACCAACCGTATTCAAGTGGGAAGGCGGCGGAAAAGACGTCTATATTAGTGGAACCTTCAATGGATGGAAGGCTAAGATTCCAATGGTTAAAAGGTGGCATTTTATTATCTATTGTTACGATGTATACTCTATTATAACTCTGAAATTAATTTACCGCGCGGTTTTCAAATAGGATAGTCAAATGTAATATTTTTTTCAATTATATTAATTTGTGTAATGTTTGTTGTTGATTGAGTGATAATTAGTTAATATAGATTGGAGCCTTAGGGCTAGGGATGCAACGATAACAAATTAATAAGGAAGTAGTTGATTTATACTTCTGCTATTCACTAAAACAACATTTCTTCGTTAGTGTCTGCAATCTGTTTTAACGAGAGAAACAATGTTTTCTTTATTTTTGTCAATGATATATATATATACATAAGTGATGTATATTGATTTGCGTTTCTACGAAAGCACTGATAAACCAGAACTGACAAGAATATCATTTCCTGTTATGTGTAATTTCCGCTCGCTTGCATGACACTTTGGATTGTAAGACTTCAGTGGGATTTTAACTCAGGTGATATTCTTGCCAAATAGTATTAAAGTGTTTATTTGAATCAACAAGAATCTAGGGATGATATTTTTGTTAACATTATACTATTAAAAAATGTTATAACCTTTTAAAACAATAATTTGTTATTGTGTATTATCTAGACTTTTTAACACTAATTGTAGCATTGTATTTTGGATTAGTTATAACTTATTCTTCTCTTATTAGATATCCATGATGTATATTTCTAGGTGTATAGATTTTTAAAAATAGATAAAAGGGTACGTTAAGATTATGTTTTGTCTCGTAATATTACCTGGTAACCTTAAAACCTCGTATTACTTCCGGATGAACCAACTCCATAGGCTACCCTGACCATGCAACGTCTCTCTTGTAATACAGTTGATCTTCGTATGACATGATCATGAAAGTTCACTTATACAACGTTCTATGTTTCATTCTAGCATAATTAGTTATCTGACTTTATCAGTTATTGTAATAGAAGTGTCGCATGTTTACATTTCAGACATTCTCTGCTTTATTTTTTAAAATTAATCTGAAATCGAACGAAGCTGCATGTTCAGGGGTCAACTAATTCTATATTTATTTTCTATTAAAAGGAATTTTACTTTGAAAATCTCTCCATTTTGAACTAAACTAATAATATTTTTACATTATATTATGACGACACTTTGTTCATACAATTTTTTAATGACCACAGTGTGATGCTTGTTATCATGCACTCATTCTTTCCTTTCTGAACTTGTTACAAGTGTCAATTATTTTCAACGGTTCTGATAGGAGTCAACAATGTATGAATTGAAATCAGTTTAATTACCTAACCTACTACACTTATGTTTATTATGGCGATCTCTTGATGCCCTATTATAAATAAGTATCGTTCTTCCTATCGAATTACTGACATTTACCTAAACTGCTTTCTCTGCTAGCAGCTGTATTTATGTTGCATTTATTGTAATTAATTACAAGGATTCAACTTTTTTGTAAGAGTCGATTACCGAAGTACTCTTTTTATTATTTAATTAATTTGCACCTGTCCATTTCCCAAATCTTAACAGCAAATGTTCTCCTTCTCCTTTTATCAGCAAAAACAATTTCTACACGATTGTTGACTTGCCCGAGGGGGAACACCAGTACAAGTTCATTGTCGATGGTCAATGGAAGACTGATAGCAATCAGGTATTTCATCCTTTTCCATTTTGGTTTATTAAAACTTTTTCTCTATCTTACGTCTGCTTACATATATAATTTGTATTAACGACAAGCTTATATGGTGTTTTAATAATATTTACTATTATTCAATGGAGGCTTCGGTATTTGTGAATAATTAACAGTGCTATATATATATTTTAAATACGAACACTTGATTATTGGCAATGAATATCACTTGTTTATCATTTTAAAAATAAAATGAATTATATTGGTTACCATCATTTTGGGTGGTTCTATCAATTCATGTGTTGGAACCATTGATGTATATTTATCAATTAAATTTCCTTAAACAAAGAACACTCCTGTAAATGTCTCAATAATTTCTTGTGCAAATAGGTTTTTACTTTTTCAAACAGTATGAAAATTGAGTTCATTAATGTTGAAATGAAGACCATTTCTTATAAGGCTTTCCTTAATAAAGGAAAAAGAATATGTTAGGTTGAACTTTAGAGCTTTTTTGATTCCTTTTGCATGCATTTAAATTTGTCTAGTTTTTAGTTGTCACATTAAATTAGTTGATCTTACACCAAGCAACATTATTTTATTTAATCTTGCAACAGAAACAATCAAATTCTGTCGATGTGACTTTATTTAATTAAGAAAGTCTGTCTTTGATAAGAAATTATTATAATTTCATTATTATTCCAAAGTCCAAAATATTGCTTCATATTTTGTGAATTTATTTATATAAAATTTCACAACCCGACACAAAAAATTATGTTTTTCTTTGTATTTAAAAATATAAAGTTCTTAATATGTTCAACAAAGATTTTGTGCCTGCCTACAATGTTATCTACAATCTAATCTTCTTGTAATTCTAAGATGTTTTGTAACCACAATGTAACCTAATATCCGTTGTCTACGTGCGGTTAAGATTGTATCCCCCTGTCTGCTCGTAACTCGTGGATAATTCTTTCAACCAGTTATATATTTCCAGTAAAATTATTTTTTAGCTTGATAATTTCTAATGTTAACTTACTACAGTCTGTTGGTATAAAATATTTTAGTAGAACCGAAGAGACATGACTATCTTTCTTTCCTATTTAACGCCTACTCTGAATTTATACTGATTTTTTTATATTTCAAAGTTACTAGAACCGTCTTTTATTCTTATTATATTACGTGTCATTACATATTTCTAAATTGCATTATGTGCCCGTTATATTTGGAATTAATGTTATATATTTTCATTCTTATTCTTTTTAAATCTGGTTGTGAAAAACAAAGGCAATAAGAGGGCTTATTCATAAGTTACTGGAAGGTTAAAATTTCTTAAATTTTCACTGAAGAAATCACGAGTGGAGTTTCAAGTATCAAGTTTTTTTTTAGTTAATTTGACTTTTTTCAGATTACTGGTCTTGCTAACTAAATTACCTAATACTAAAACAAAACTATCAATTTATGAAAAATCTCTTTGTCTCCAGTTAAGACATTCATTTCTTTCATTGTGATTCCCATTTTCACCTCTCAACAGCAACTGACTCCGGTAAGTTCAGCCAATGTTTAAAAGGTGTTCTTCATTATTAAATATTGTGATTGGCACTCGCTCACATGAGTTTGGTCATGCCAAGATTGCTTGTTATAATTTTGTTTCTTTTATTGGGGGAGAAATGTACAAAGTTTGTATTCGACAGTGACTATATACATGTGTTGTCTTCTTGGCTTTGGATTTTCCTCTAGTTAAAAAGATTTTAAAGTTAAATGATAACATTTTATAATAGTTTATTTTAGCTTATAATTCAAGATTTTATACATAATTAATACTTAATGATTTTACTACTAATGTCGGTAAAGTAGTATACCAATACTAATTTCAATAATATATTTTTTCATTGAATACAGCTTCTTAGTTTACATAGTTCGCAATATTTTTTTATTGACTTTGTGTATTTAGATTTGTCTTATTTATTAAGGTAATATCGTTGTTAGTTTTCTATTGATCACAATACTATTTTTAATTGTTTATTGTTTAGGTATTTAATTATCTAGCTAATTCACTATTTATATTGTTCGACTTATTCATTAGTGCGACTTTTTTATGCCTAGAATTGAATTGACCTTGAGATATTATGATTGGTGTCAATTATCAAATTTTATACTTCTCTTCAATCTGACAACTGATTGTAATTTGCTTGCACGGTTATGTCGTTAATTATACACTTATTTGATCACGATGCTCTTTGTCATTAAGGCATTACTATTTCCCCTTCCTATATGGATAGTATTGTTATGTGAAATACCCAATTGTTTGATATGGAAACTAAAAATAACTAGAAAATCGAAGCTTGTTGACACGCATGGCTGGTCTATCTATTATTATATTGTAGAACATATTTATTTAAGTGTTATCTTTGCAGCTAGCTATGTATACTTTGTATAGAATTTCCTCTTTTTAATAAAGTTGACCGTGAAATGGCCATACATATAACGAAATAGAATAATCGTCATAGGATATTGGGATACATCCAATCTGGTTCAAATTATCATAAATAAGCCGACTGTATAATGTCTTGATTTTATCATTAGTATAAATTAACCTTTTCTCGACGGACGTCACAACGTTTGTGACAGTAAAAAGGGATCCCTTACCCATCTATTTTTAGTATCAAGTAGACTTTGATACGTAATAAAAATATATGACATATTTCGATAAACTTTACAGTACTTCGTATTAATACAAATCGAAAATAGGAGTAATACTGATTAGTGCTTCATCTATTTCGTTATATGTTCTCATCAAGAATCCTTGAGCACTTATCACAGTTCCTGTCTGTCTGCACAATTTTTCTTCTAGCGCCACGTCTACCTATTTAAGCCCCCTTATTCATGCTTTCGTTATTCTTATGTCTGTCTTTCCCATTATCGGCAATTGTCATACTAATAATTTACCTGCTCTTTGTAACATATACCTACTGTACATTTCTTAACTTTTATTCGGATTTATACCCTACTAGATGTAGTTTTTAATTGAACTTGTAAACTTATCTATTGTTTTTGTATTTTATATTATATGTTTAGTTAGTTTTTTTAACTGTGCAATGAGGTCAGATATTTCCCCCTTAAATTCAATTATATTTTATAATATTAAAAACAAGTAAATGTTTAGGAAAAAAATCAGTGACAAGAAAATTTTTCACAAGATCTCAATAATACCTATGAATGTCGCTTACTTAACAGTTTTCAGATTTTAATTCAAGGATGTATTTTATTGTTACTCGATTGTACAACTTAAAATATATTTACATTACATTGACATTTAATTTCGTTTTTTAGACATTTTTAATAAATTAATAAAATCGGGTAAACATTTTTTCACAATATTTGATTTAAGACAGCATTTCACAGTTATTTATTTAATTTATATATTATTTTGTTTTTTGGCACCTCAATTTTAATGATCCAATATCAGTGTCAGCACTTTCCAAGTTATTCACTAAAGGAAATACATTCAACTTCTTAATCTAAATTATATAGTTTTCATAGACTACTAATATTTACCAAGATGGAAATAACTTTTGTGATTAAGCTCTGGTTTTGAGTACCCTCGTGAATTGACTGTGAGTTTTGCGACTTACCTTACAGACCTCTGTGACCAACAGTTATGGCACCCAAAACAATGTAATTGAGGTGAAGCCGAGCGATTTTGATGTGCTGGAGGCTCTGCTGCAGGACATGAGCCATTCGAGGAACTCACATGGTGACCGACGTCGAAGCAGTGGAACTACAGAATCGACCAGTCCTGGGGGTGGTCCGGCGGCTGAGTGTGGTGATGGAGTTGGGGGTTCACCCACCGGAGAGTATTCACAGAATGTTCCCCAGAAACCCTTCCTGGCAGAGATGGGATCTGAGAAAATGCCAACACCTCCCCTACTACCTCCACAATTACTCCAGGTTAATTAATAACACAGCTAGTAGAACATTAGTTGTGATTTTTTGTTGTGTAAACCTTGTCTGAAATTAGAAGATGATTTATTTGAGATTCTCTATTCTTGGTGTGCAGGTCATTCTCAACAAGGACACGGGGGCCCAATATGATCCGAACTTGCTTCCTCAGCCCAATCATGTAATGGTCAACCATATGTATGCTCTTTCCATCAAGGTGAGAAGGCAAACTGTAGCCCATAGCACGCCTTAATTCTCTGTATTAAGGAAATAATAGCAAAAGTGTGCTTTGAATTAACACTATCTGTAAATTGATCTTGAATTGGAGTAACGTTCAATTTGTTTGGATTTCATAACAAACAATGTGTGCGCATGTCTTATATTCGGTTTTTGTGCGAATAATTTACTGAAAATACCTTTGTTTCATTGTTATAACATATTTTTCAATATACATTTATTTTATCGCTGAGACTCTGGTTCGTAAATATAAATTCAATGGTACTTAGAATATACCAGACATTTCTTAACTATAATCCTTATCAATTATTATCTTACACTTAATGAGTGTAGATTCTTTCTGTGTAGATGTAATTCACACAATGTATTTTTATTTACACTTGTTCCCCTCAATTCTGCTTCAGGATGGTGTGATCGTCCTTAGTGCCATCACTCGGTACCGTCAGAAGTTTGTCTCGACAGTCATCTACAAACCCATCTGACTCGACAACAATTCCAGTTGTTATCTCACTCCTAACCTACCCTGTTATCTTTATCTCTACTTACACTAATCAGCTACACTGCAATACACCATAATATATTGATGCAGACTTGTTACACGTATACTACTACTATGTCATGAGTGACCCCTGCTAAACGCCTAAAGTAAACGCTTAATTATATATTCTTCTTTGACACCAATTTTTCGAGAAATTCCAACGTTATTTTTTTCTAGTAGAAAATTATTTTAATAAAAAAAGTAGGCAAACCAAAAATATTTTTACTGTTTAAATAATTTTTTTGTTGAAATTGTAGAATTAAGCCGCACATCATTGTGTGACTGTTTGTACATAATATCAATGATCGACTCGAGCACTCCTAGTATAATACAATTGGTTTAATCTTGTACATTTAGTTTAAACTACATTTTACTTAACTTTTTGACTGTTCAAGTGTTGCCCTCTACCATCGCTCTTTGTATTTCAAAGTAATATTAAATAAGCCATCTTTTACTAATTATATTCATGGTTGTAAATATATCTGTGATATCTGATTGCACCCGCGCCCCTTTCAACACTTGAATGGTCGCTTATATCACGCTTATAAATTTAATTTCATATTGTGCCTGTGTCTGATGTCATTATTATGTCTAGTATAGTTAATGACGTCATCAACACTGGTCACCCTCACCCCTTCCCTTGTATTTGAATTAAATCATTTTGGTACAAAGGTATTTATGAACAAACTTTGTCTTCTAAAATTTGGTTATTAGACTCCTTCAAAGCTGTGAATATAGATATTTATAGCTCTTCTATTTTAGACTGAAATGATATTAATTTTAATTGTTTATATCTATATTTATCTACTACATACCGTTTTATCAATTCTACTTTGGCACAACTATTTTTTCTTAGCAAGCAGAAATGTAACGTTGGCAAGCCTTAGTGTTTATATTATTATGCACATTTTGTTAGAACACTGTAAAATAATACTTCACTTTGATAAAACAGTTGGACTATACGTTTTTTTGTTTGTTGTATGTAATTATATTCCCATACATGTAGATTTGTTTGTTTGTTTGTCCATTTTAATAGTGTAGCTATTAACTAGGTGTGTTTATTATTTGTCTGAAAGTTTATAAATGATTTGGTCATAAATATATTATTTGTTTTGCAACTGTTTTACATATTTTTAAAAAAGTTTGGGTGTATTGGGGCTATGATGCTAACTTAGTGAGATTTGTGTGATGGCATGTTAAGATTTTAACCAAATTTTCTTTGATCTATATGAAGAGTAAACCAAAGAAATTGTGGTTTGCGATCGATTGAATATTTTTAATGAATTATGGGGATATATATGTACGACATTTACGGATGAGGGTATTCCCATTGGATCTAATAGTTGACGTGAGAGGATTTTCAAATTATTTATGGTATAAAAATAAACTAAATTCGCATAAATGACTGGTTTGCCGGTCTACGCAGCAGTAACGCGATTATTTCTGGTGTTAAATAAAAAAGTATTTGTCAGTTTTATGTGGTATACAAAGGTTTAATTCAGCGTTGAAAAAATGTGTTGTTTTTCGGAGTGATAAATATAAATGCCCGATGCAAAAATGAAATAAAAATTTAAATAGGAGAATATCATGTAGTTCAGGATTCATGGCGAGTTATATTTACAATAGTATTAATTTTAAAACATTGCTCGAAGAAGTATCATTATTAAATGTTACTAATAGAGATTATTACACAATTAACCAAAGTAAAAGTTAACTCATTATTGAAAGCCCTGATTAGAAATAATACGGTTTCGAAGAATCTTCAAAAACAAAACAGATTACATTATTATGTAAACATTTTTAAAAGAAGAAAGACATTGGTACAAAGTACATTTCATATCAACCTGACTTTGCTCTATCTCAATCAGTAGTTTTGTGTACATTTTATATTTCACCTCATTTCAGTTTCACTGGTAAATGGTGATTTTTATACTGCTCCTTTGGAATAAATTCGTTAATTCTGGGTTTATTAAAAAAGTATTCAAACAATATTTTAATCAGCAAATTAATTGTATTTATCGCCTTCTAAGAAAATGTGTTAATTTAATATAGGCTTAATCAGTAAAACTATTCTTAAAATGTGTTTAAAGTTTGACTATGAAATGTACTTCGTATCAACGTCCTTTTATTATAATCATACTATTATTGTGTAATAGAAGCTCCATTCATATTATACATATATATAGTGATTAATAAAATAAAAAATATTTTTACATTTTCTGTAATAAAAATAGGTACTGAAAGGATGAATGTATGATATGTAATTGTCTGTACACCATAGTGTATTTGATGATAATGTACAAATTTACATACGTCTATAATAAAAAATATTACAACTTAAGATTAATCAGTACATATCCGTTGTATATTAATAAAATAGTTAATGCGTCAAATCCAAAAATATTTCATCAATATAAGTTGTTCACAGACATATATACTGAAACATATCTCTTTTTTATATAAATATAAAAAAGGAGAAATGAAACATTTTGAAACATTTTCAGAATTAAAAAAATATTGATCAAATTATATTCAACTTTAAATAATATACGAATATAATATATTGAATTATTTATGTTAAATAAAAGGCTAAATAAAATGATCGGTTTTACAACTTCTTTATACAGTTTATACATTAACCCATATACTAATATTATACTATAAATAATATATATGTCAATGGCTTAATACCATACTGCCTATATCATGAAGATAATAACATATCTTTCGATAAATGGTTGCCGTAACAAATCAATGTACAATCTAAAAATCAAAATTATTGTTTTGGTGTTTTAAGCAGTATTAAAATTCTGTAAACAATGGAAAATGTCAACGTTTCGAAAAGAATCGGACCACTCGATCAGCGAACTTTACAATGGGTTTCACGTTATGAGAGGAATTGATTGTCGTTGGAGGGGGTGTCTTTTTAGGACTAGTGGGGGGTGAGGTAAGCCGAAAATGTCCACCACTGCGTACATTCGCTTGCATAGTTTCTGCCTTTTCTTGCGTATGTCTATATAAAAAGACAGGAATTCAGTAAATAAAATGTTCATAGCTATCGATCATGTCAATTTTTATGCAAATCAATATTCAATCCACTTTTACAAGAAAATTTTATAGCAGAGTGTGATAAGAATGCTTACATTAAAAGTACATTCTACAAAGTCTAACACGGAACAATAAATAACAAATTTTAAATATTTTACGTAAATAAAACAATACAGTCATTAAATCTAAAGAATGATTAAATCTTAATAGACCATAATTATAACAAATAGCCTATAGATAATTGCAACATTGAATAGGTATATTAATACAGTAAACCAAATTACTATTATCAATTGGAAAATTATTTACTATAGCTTTATAATGTGAGGTCTCATTTTATTATAGTCTCCATTTGTATGATATCGATATTTTTATTTTATTATATTTACCTAATGGGAATATAATGTTTAGCAAACCTGATATGGTCTCCAACATCTGTCAACGATGACATTTGCTCCAAATGCAGCTCATCTCTTTCAAGTAGTAAATGCATGAGCTCATCATTTACCTCTGAAAATAATAATTTAATTATAAAGTAATTAATTAACAATATAATAAAAGGATTAGTTTCATTTTTAATAATAACTCGATAAAACGATGTTTTAAAAAATCGATAACTTAAAAATTGATAAAATATGATTGAATTATAACATTATAATTTAGATATTTTTGATGTATATTTAAAATGTTATGTTTAAATATTTTAAATAGTTCAGTTTCGTAATCATCACAACATCATTTGATTATATTTAATTAAACGCAATTCTCCAATAAACTGAAAAATTAATCAGTAGAAATTAACTTTTATAAAAATAAAATTTTATAATATCAATTAGAATAGAAATTCTTTTAAAAATTATAATTTAGAGAAATTAATAAAAATATTATTCTGATAACTTAAACAAAAGATATTTACATATAACTTGTAAAAGACTCCTCACACTTACTATCTACAGTTCTTTCTAACTCCACAAGAAGGTGTATTAACTTAGATATTGAAAACTGCTTCAATTGAATCACATCAAAGGATTTGTTACCGTGTCCTAGCATCTGTGGATAAAGCAACAACGCAATATGAACGCAATATACACTCAAACTATGTATAGTAAATATAGGTTAGTTTCAAATTTAATAACGGTTACTTTTTCAAAATAAAAGTTACTTACTTATAAAAGTTCAACATATATAATTACTGTAATATGTATATCTAAGATTATATGTACAATTAAGTATTAATTAATATAAATTAAAAAACGCCTGCAATTATATATTTTACATGAGATCAAAGAGATCCACAAATCAATAAATTAAAGAAATAGATTCACATATATTTATAATATATCGCAATATCAAAGATTCTCACTTCTTCATCATCAAACTTGTTTTTGTGATTGCTTCGCTCTATTTCCATTTGCATCTTTGCCATCGTGTGAGTCTAAAAGAAATTTATGGGAAATGTTATTGAATGAGATATTATTATTAAATAAATATACAATAGCATTATCCAATATGTATTCATAAAAGTTATTATGCATATAAAGACTGTATCATTAAGTAAATAAGTCAGTATGGCAGTAAGTAAATAAGTTTTAGTTAAGTTATTTTTAAAATTTATCAATTTTTTATGAATTAATTTTCGACAATTAATAACTGCATTGTTAGTTCAGCAAAAGTAACTGCGACACCCATTTGCTACTGCAGCTGTGGATTATAATATAACCATTTGTTAAAAGGTGATAAACTAGTTTATATATCATATTAATGTATCTAGGTTAATGCAATTTATTTGAAAACAGTTTTATTGCTACGGTTAGAAAATATACATTACTTATATATATTATAATTAATGAAGGCGAAAATTAGGAAAATTATTTTAGTTAAACATTCATATAAATGAGAATGTTAATTATAAAATTTTCTTGCGTTATAAACATCATTTTAGCTCATTAAAAAATAATTTATAGCAAAATAATTGAAAAGTATTTCAGTTGATTCTTTTAAAAACATTCTTATTTGTTTTTCATAATCACGTTCATCAACACAGACGATTTTATGGGTGAGCTGCTATACACAATGTTAAAAAATGAATATTCTATAATTTTGATATAAATATATTTTTAGTTCAGATTCTTCTTCTTGATACCTGAGCCAAAGCGACATTAGCTTCGTCGCGAAGTCGAGTTTGGTATGAAAATACTTCATCGTCTTGATTTTGCGTTGTTGACTTTATAGAATTATAATATATTGTAGAGTTATACATTTTAGATTCTAAATATAGAATAAAGACAACTTTGAAGACAAATTTCTTCAATTACGCATATTAAATATTTAGAAAATTATACCTAACCAATATATTAATTGCAAAGAAAACTATAATTCAAATACTGGTGTGGAAATCAATAAGGCTGAATACCAGCGATTTAATTTGAAATAAATCTCAATTTTTTAATTGTACTGAATCTTTAAAATATCGATCGAATGACCACTTACATCGAGGGAACCATCGTGTTTATCTTCTTGAGTCAGCTCGTTGTCTTTAACATGAGATCCAGTCGACGAAGTTGATACAACAACTTTACGGGAAAGAATAGGAGTGTCATCTTCGTCACTGGACAGGTCGTTGATGAAGCAAAGTTGAAGAGGTTTTGTAAGCTGTTGTAGGAGAAAGATTCGCTCGTTAATTGTGTTAATTTTTCATCTCTCAAGCTTGATTAATAGTTAATAGTCAATCTCAACTATTTTCTGCTTCTTGTCCCATTGCGGCACAAATCGTTGGCGTTTAATTAATAAATAATTGCAAATTTGAACTAAATATGAAACATTTTTGCAGATTTTGAATTCGCTTGACCTAAATCATGGCCGCGCTAGCTCCCCCAGTAATTATTGCTTGTCGGTTAATTAATTAAGTGCCTGCCAGTTTTTACCCAGTTTTTGACAAAACACTAGTTTTTTTATACAATTATCCCTTCCGCAAAAATCAAAAAAATATTCTTTCAGACAACTTAACTGTAAAGATTTCTGTTCAATCAATGTACATGTAATTTTGTTTTGCATCTTTAATGGATTTAATTATAATATCGATCATAGTTAAGTAAAAGACTTCTATTCATACAGCTGAACAAAGAATAGATATTTTTGGAGATATTATGATATGTTGTCGGGTAAACATCGTTTGGGGGGCATGAGTAGCCCCCCAATATAAAAATAGCGGCGCCGACCATGTATATCCATTTTCAAAATTTCCCAATTTCCCTTAAAAATGTACTATTCTTAATGAAAAAAAATTTAAAAACCAATTGAGAATCAATAAATATTAAAATATACAAAGTAAAAGTTCATTCTTTGGTTAATAAGAACGAGGGATACAAAACCACAGAAGTCGATTTCAGTGGAAAAATATGAATGTGTGTAGGAGCGCCCTTTCAATTCAGCAAGGTACTTCATTCATAAAATATATTTTAAAACGTAGATTTTTTGTTAATTTTCTACACAAACAGATTATTAATAAAGTACAGTTTAGATATGAACACTTGACATTAACGTTTACAGTTGATTTCACCCATTTATGATTATTTTTTTCAAAAAATGTTTGTTAATGTAAAATCGATGTAACATGATGTTATTTTATTCCTCAATAAATATAACATATTTACAATTAAAGCGATTTGTAAGAATAAACAATTGGGTGTGCTTAATCAAAATAAAATATGTAAACATGTGTATGATCTCGTTCAGGATAACAAGTAGAAACATATAAAAACATTCAAAATGTATAAAATAATATATCCTATATTATATTTGAATATTTTGAAATAATTAGTATTAAATGAGAACTATAATTTTACGTATTATTTGCTAGTAATAATATTTTATTTTAAGATGTCTAAATTAAAGTGTTGCACCTATACTGACGTGTTATGTCTGTCAATACATTTTGATTTACCGATTAAAAAAGGTTAAAGAAAACATAGGGATGTATATTTATTATTATTTCGCCATATTCATCTTGTGGCAAATGACGTGTACACTGCGTTCGATAATGACTCATAATATAACTATTAATTCTCAATTTGTGCATCACGCAATAGAAATAAATAAAAAATCTTCACTTTGATATTTTACCGGCAGGTAACCGCGATATTTAACAGCAGCATATTATAGATCCAGCTATTCAGGGAATATCGGAGAAATTTATTTAAGAAACTTTGTGTAGATCAAATGAAAGATGTCTTTCTATGCGGGACAGAAAATATTGATTTCTCTGAAAGATATTAATCTTATAAATTATAGTTTCTCACATACTAACCCGAAACGTGACTGATTGAAAAGGTTTCTTCAAGTCTTATTCAACTCGATCAAGTAGATTCGTGAAAGTTTCTGACATTCCATGCGTATATATTGGCAAAAATTGAAAATATTCACTACATTTATTGTCCTTTATTGTATATATTTAAAATATTATTTTTTATTATTTTTTTTTTTTTTCATTATCTCATTAATTACATTTGTTTTATTATAATAAATTTTATAAAATATATATTTTAAATTAAGGTTGACTATTTGTATTTTTTATTTTTGTGATTCCCCCGATGAACAACAGTTTTGAACAACAGACTCCTGCAAAATCGGATATCTCGCATATGTACTTCATCCCATATACATTTTATCCCACACACCCATGCATGGGGGGTTTCATAACATGGGTATAGTTAGTTTATTTGTATGCAATAATCGCCCAAAATATATGCCATAGCAAAGGTCAATCAATCAACAAGCTCCTATCTTAAAAATGTATATGTACATATTATATCCCGTTACAACTAAGTTCTGAATATTTTCTGATATATAGCAGGGGAGACATTTAGGGTATCTGAAATCCGTATAGAAACACGTTTATTAAAAGAAAAAAAATTGTTTTAATTTACATCTTTCCAATACGAAATCTTTACAGTTTTTTTCTTCAATTTTACAGCTTCAAAAACTTTTAAATCTCTAATTTTTGAGATCCCACCTCTGTTAACTTGTAAGTAGACATTCTGGAAACTGCCATCTCTTCTACGTCCGCATGTGTGGTGGCAGAAATTGCCCCTCCACCCTCTCCCGAATGAACTATTCGACGCTGAATTGCGGCCAAATCAGAGGTACTACCGCTTAGCGCTGAATCCCATCGAAATCCATCCCCGTCTTCGTCACATGATGAGTCTGACAAGGAGCCAGCGCCGGACACGCTTGGGTATTCGACCGTCATTTGGGAACTGAAACCAGAGTCCAGGCCGTAGACCTGAAATAGATTTGTCCCTTATATAGAAACGAGTATATATATTATAATTATGTGTTGTGTGGTGTTTGTATATAAGAATTTCATCATCAATCAATTAGGAACTGATCAAAGAGGTCTTCAATATCCTCAACATAGCGCGAATGAATTTATTGTCTAAGATTGAATAAGTAATATCCTTGCTTTGTAAAAAGATTTTTTTAACTTGTTGTTAAAATACAATGTAATGTCCTGTAGATGAAACGATTTCTTGTTACTTTTGAAATATGATGTCTTTATTATACGCTGTTTAACTTTTTAACCCAAAAGATATGAGATTGGAACAAGTGGTTATAATTAAATGATTTTATTATTTTTTAAAAGAATTCACAATTCTCGCAGACTCAAAGGTGGATGCCAAAACATACTGGTACCTCTTATTTTCATGACTATTATAATAGAAAAATGGGGGTACCTCTGCTATATTGACACGTTTCCAATATCCGAATTCAAACCAGAAGGTGCCCATGGTACTGGTCGATTGTGAAGCACTGCTTCGAAATTTTGAGAGTTGCTTCTTATCTCCTATATACAACCACCTCCACACGGCAACCACTACCGCTTACATGTTACAAAAATATTTTACTAAAACACCTGAAACACCCACGGAAACATTGGAACTGCCCGAGGTTTTACCCCAAGAGCTTCAATTTTAGTCTCGGGACCTCAAGGACATTGCTCTATCGCTGTAAGAACACAACCAAGCAGAGCACCATCTGCCCTCGTCGTATTCACAAAAGGTGCAGTCAGTGCCGGAGCACAGATCCTGATTTCGGTCAGATTAGATCGTTATATGAACTTGCATACATGCTCTTATACATCAATTTGATTAATTTGATCTTTATATACGAACTGAATTACACCAGTCTATACATATTTATAGTAATTTTGATAAATATTTACAATATTTATAGCATATATCTTATCTTTTTACAACTTTCCTACATGTATAATAAACAAATGTATTCCATTAACATATGCAGCCATGCATATTCCAAAAATTGAAACAAATACAAAGTAATAATTTACTCTCATTAACCCTTTCTATACCTACAGTAAACAAAAATCTGAGACGCGTATTGCTCGGTAAATAAATGCAAAAAGTTATTTGTATATTAATTATTATTTAAATCATGATTTTTCTTAAATATACATGATTAATCATAAACAAAAATTAAAGTTAAAAGCTTGTATATATATAGTAAAACGATAGTCATTTATTAGCCAAGACCATATTGACACTGAGGAAAGCAATGAATACAGAGTTCTGGTAAATCATCACATCCAGAGCATACTGGTACCAAGTGTCCTTCCGAATGCCAAGAGTGCGGCATTGCATGCAGAGTCACTGAGGCTTGCCATCAACATCATGTAGTGAAATAGGTTGAGCTAAATGTAGGCGTTCCCGCAACATAGGTTCCACACGCCGATCCCGTCTTTCACGAGATGGTTGGGAAATTTTCGAAAATTTAAGAAAAGTAACGTCCTTCTGCTTTTTAAAGAGAACGAAAGCATGCATTGAGAACGAGCCGTTGCATGAAGTGAATGGCTACTTTCTTGAACCAAGTGAAACTTTTATGGTAAAGTCTACGGAAGCCGCCATCCTGTATCATGTTTTCTGGGGGTGTCCGTGTGTTGTTGTATTCACCAACTACATCAACAGTGCTGATGAAATACAGTTTTCTTTACCTTAAACATTAAAGTTAGCACCGGTCCATTTCGCATATAGCACATTCCAGTTTTGCCAGTTTTATTTTACAAACTCGTTAAGGGTCTCTCTATTAGAGCGAATTGTCCCCCGAGCAACAGTTTTTATTTTGTACAAATACAGCGATAACCGGTAACTCATGTACCAATTGTCTAAGTTCACTAGATATCATTTGTCAAGAAATCCAGCACTATTCAAAAGGATATTAACCGCCAGGGTTCCCTGGTTATTGGGAGAAGAGGTTGTTACAATTGAAGTAATTGAAGTAATTGAAGTAAGACAATTAAAATTGAGGCAAGAAATATATTTTTGCTATTCGCAATGTGTATTGGTGTATCTGACGAAAGTTATATAGTGTTTTTACACCACAAATTCTAAATATATGCATAAGCCTAGGATTAGTATTTACCCAACTTATCCTTATAGTATTTGCCCGATACATTTCAGGAATTCACACACACCCTATAAGATCATATGACACACCAATAGAACGTTATCGATGAGGTAGGGTATTGGTTAATTCAAAAGTTGAATAAATTATATCTATATACTGATGACTCATTTTCAAATAAATTTTAATTAATAACTTTTGGTAATACCTTATTATACCATCTATCTCCCCTTCTAACTGTCATAAAAGCATCAGATGTGGTAACATAATTAAAATAATGGAATATTTTAAAATAAAATCTGTTTTACTTCTAGTCTAAAAAGTCTTCATACATTATTAAAATCGATTTTATTCTGTTGTACTAAATTTGAGTGATAACTTCGTATAAATATATAAATACGAGTGAACTATAATGTCGACATTTGATGCTTGTAAATGCCTCTTTGTAAATACTTCAAATATTTGTTCATTTGTTCATGAAGTTTCCAATAATTGAAGTATACATTTAAATATTTATATATAGTAATTATAAGATTTAATCTATTTTGTTTCAATTGCATACATTTTTTATTGTACATTTCGTAAGTCTGTAATGAAAATAAATTATAAAATCAATAATTACCTGACAATGATGATCTCAAACGTTGGTATTAGACTTACTTGAATACAAGAAACTCAGGAATTAGATGAATGATTTTTTATGTCACTGTATTCTAATTAATATATACTCCATTTTGTTAAAGATATTTATCGACAAAGATGGGTGACAATATTTCCAATTTGATGAACGACGTTTAAAATTAATAATTCTTTTTGGTTTTGTAACTCAGTGTACCTTATTGTTATTCAGTATAAGTTAATGTGGCTTTTTATCTGCTCCTACTCAGCAAGGCAGCGTAATTGGCAGAACTAAATGTGACACAACGTAGTCGAACTTCAGCACCGCTCTGACTGATACTTCATACACAATTAATACTCTCACTAGCTTTTATGCCGTCCTAAATTAGTCTACTACTATATCTAAATTCCAACTAAACTAAAAATAGTGTCAAAGGTACATAATCATAATACGCTTTATATAGCTAGCTATAAGCTAGGGTGAATGCATAGTATTATAAACATGCAGATTTTACCATTGAATGTGTGTTTCTTGATTGTAGTACTACAGATAGTGAAAACCCTCATTTTAATATCACTTCGCTTTATAATGCAGGTATACCTCTCTCCCATACCTCTATAGGTGCTTAACATTTTTTATGTGAACTGCATCTGAACATAACATATTGTTTATATGCAGCACCATAAGCATTAAATTGTTTTGAATAAATATTATTATGGAAGGTGATATTTACCTTTATATAAGAACAAGTAAACATAATCCTTGCATAATCCCTCTATTTAATTTTAATGTAAACTATCATGACACTTTCGCGAATGTTTAATAATAATGTGAAAATATTTAGAACACAATAAAAAATTTAAAAAATTAATTATATCGTAAAATGAATCTGTAAATAAAATATTTTTGCGATATTTGCATATTTGTGATATTGAACATTTGAGATATTGGATATTTGGGATATTAATCTGGGATATTTGCAGACAAATAAATTAATGAATATCCTTCAGAATAAAGTGAAATATGAAGATAAAAGCGTACGAAGAAGAATTTCAAAATATGTTTAAAATAAAGCGTTATAAAATAATCATAAAAAGTACCAAATAAATGAATTTCAGGCGCCTCTATATTATATGTGCAGGTTGTGACCTTCCCCGGATTAATAAAACACAGGATGATAAATATCTCGGCTCGGAACTGTATATATCATCACCAATTTAATTAAATGGACGGATAAATAAGCTTTGACCATCCAAATTGATTTAAAAATTAAATCGCAGTGCTAATCATTACATTAAAGCCAGGTGTTATACTACCGAGATTCGAACTCACTACCTTCTGGTTTAAAGGCAGCGATGTTACCCGCTCAGCCGCTCAGGAGTGCGGTTGCTGAGGATTCAGACTTGCAAATAAATGTAGTTTTGCACTTCTAATTCGCAATTTAAACCATGTTTACACGTTGATGGTAATAATTTGACAGAAAAGGTATTTGCAGTATTATGAATAGAAGTGGCGAGAAAATCTGGCAAACACCTATCGAATTAAAAAAATATGTATTTAAATAAATTTACAGAACCTGTTTTAATTTTAATACAATTAAAAAACACTCAAAAAATTATGCTGTGAAATAATATATTTTGTAAATTTAATCTGAATAAATTAACCACAATCTATACAATCACTCCTGGATCTGGGAAAAGTAAAACGTTTTCCTTTCCTGAAAACTATAATGTTCCCCATAGAGTTCTCCTTATTATATTAAAAATATTGTTTACTGATCTATATATAAATGCTTCAATATAAATATATTATGTGAAAATGTGAATGCGCATACATACACATACCTGTACAGTTTTGTTTACTATGATGCTCTTCAGTTATTAATGTGTAGGGCAACACAAAAAATCATGATATACATTTTAAAATATGAACATAAAGAAAATTACATGAATTCGGTGGAGTTGAAACTAAGTGAATTATTGAAATGTGATAACTTTTATTTTTCAAAAAAAATATTTCGACAATTTGAGATTATTGACAACTAAATTATTGATAAAGAGTTCGTTATGTGGTAAGCTCCAAATCGTTTATTTTAAATTCATTTATTGAGATTACCGAATCAACATTAAAATCAGATTTTCATCCAGTTAAAGTTACAGTTAAACATAAGAGATTTACTTTAAAAATAATTAAAATCTATTCTAATATAAATTTAAGTTTTAAAATTATTAATCAAAATACTGGTATGTCATAATATCAGTTCAGTAGGAAGTGTTATAGCACGTGTTAATTAATAAGTATATTTCAAATTGTTAAAGAATTGGTACATTAAAGTACCTTCCAATTGAAATTTCATAAAACCATTCACAGCTCACAGCGGAACAGGATTGCATTGTCTGAGATAGACGAACAAAAGTAACTGCCCTTTTTGAAAAAATGTATTTCCCTCCTTCCCCAAAATAAAAAAGTTGGTAATCAAATGAAATCGGTAATTAAATGTCAAACTGGACAGTAAACTTATAGATAGCTAAGTTAAAAAGTCTATAAAGGTATATTCTCTCAGATTTTTTACATGTTTTACTATTAATATACAGGACAAATCCCTAAATATATATATAGTTTTTAGGTTAGAAACCTTTTGAAATTCTTAAACTTTATATAGTCTTTTTAAGAGGTAAAATAAATTGATTTTCAATTTAATATTGATTGTGAATTATAAATAGCAATTTTTTCAATTGTATAGCATACCTATTTATATAGATCATATTCATTGTTATCCGCAAAATTTTAGTAAAATTTCTCATAAATACCTACATATATTAATCGTATTTGTATAGTATGGATGAAATTTAGTAAATATTATATTTGTTAAGAATATCAAATAATTTTCAGCTTTTATAAAATCTAAAATTTAACATTTAGTAGCTTCATAAAAATAAAAACCATTTGATATTAACTTCTTTCCTATAATTATGTACTATACATAAATACTCGTGCCCATCCTCTATGTTCGTGCCTATGTGTGTGTGAAAAAAAATTATATATGTAAAGAGAAAATCAATAAGGAAACAGTTTTATTTCAATTCAGGCATTCTCCGAACTGTCCATTCAGTGACTTATTAAGTTTGGAATCAAACAGATGATTCCTTCTATGTATATATATATATAACCTCATTTGAATAATTCCCGGAACTTTAAATAATAATAAAAGTATAAACAACTGATTTCAAGTATAGGCAAAAAGTAGACTCGCTAGTTTCCTAAATTTGTTTAAGACTCTTTCTTCTATATATCAACGTCTCTCTTCCTCGACCTCTCTTCTACTCCTCTTATTTCCTGTACCATAACTAAGTTTGCGAAACAATTTATAAAAAATAACTTTCTTGATTAGTTTGGGGATCGCTTGACCGCTTTTTCCAATCAATAATGAAGTTATCTGTGTCCATGTATACTACACATAACATTGAAATAAAAGTTTTATTTATAATAAGGTTTGTTAAGCTTTTCTGTAATATTTTTTCCTAATAAGGATGTTTTCATTCAGTTCAGTTTATTGATTAAAAAACATTGTATTTCTGAACTAAGAAAATCGATAAATAATTTTAAAAAATTGTTGAACTCAAAAGCTTTGATGTGCTAAATTAATAAAATAACCGCCGTTTGTCTGATTCTTTTTGATTGTATTGGATTTTATCAAATTGTCTATATAACGAAACTTTTTGAAAAGTTTGTGTATAGGAAAGCTAAATTTTAAAAGTACATTTAGAATTTTTTTTATTGATAAGTACAAGACTTAGTTATATTGGCATTAATGTTATAGGTATAACCATGGTATAATATTTAAATAACATAATCTATTTTTTGTTACTCTATCTTTCGAAAATATACAAAACACAGAAGTTCTGTTCATCTCTATAATTTTATCATTATGACGCTGAAAAAATTCGTTGTTTATTTTAACATGGTAACAATTTAGAAAAGTAATACAACTAGTTAAAATATGTCAACAATATCATTTAAAAAGTATGCAAAATGTTTATATAATTACAATTCTCTCCAATCTCCTTTTCACAATATCCATTTCAATTTCTTGATGCATTATCTTATGTCAAAGTTCTTCTGCACCAGCTAATCTTCAACTACTTTGATGAACAATTTTCTCTTGCTGAGCTTCATTTCTTTTACTTCGGGAAAACAGCCCGGTAACATTAATGATTAGATCGGTATATAGAATATAGCGACTGTTTTATATTATTACAGTTTTTATTAATAATATACTGGTTTGCTTGATAGTTGAAGAGCGCTGTTCTCCTATGATACAGGTTAATGGTCACTCTGCAGATCATATATACATGTATGTTGTAAGATTTCAAAGATTCATCTGTATATGGAACGAGATGTACAGATCTTAATCAATAGAACTGTTCCAAGATAATAGTTTCCTAAATTAACAATAATGTATTCTCAACATGTTGTATCATATTGTATGATATATTTTAATAAAAAATAAACTTTTAAAAGCGTCAACCCTAAATAAAAAGAATGTTAAAAAAAATATAAAATGTGTCTTAAACGTGTTCAATCATTCTGAAACAAGGTTTTTACCAACAATTAATTGGAAATTTCACTATATATTATAATACGAAACTTATGCTTCAAAATAGACAAAAATTCAGTATGACCTATTTAGAAATACAAATAAAATATATTAAATAACTTTCTAAACATTCAATACTACAAAAAATCTATAATAAAAATAGCTCAACTTGTTTCATATCGCTATAAACAATGTAAATAGTATCGATTTTTACATATAAAATTCTTCCATTTAGGCAGGAATATTATTCAGTTTATAATTTGCTCCAGATAATCTGAGCAAGAATCAAGAATGACAATGAATAATTAAAATGAGGACAATGAAGCATACCTTTTTGCTTTGTTTTAGTGAAAAGTTGGAATAGGATTAAATAGAATTGAGATAATTGGTATTTAACTTTCTTTCCTATATAAAACTGTTCTTCTCAAAATGTGAAAATATTCATTAGAAAAATCAGTTTAGGTATTATTAACAAAAGATATTATGGCGATCTAGATAAATTTGTTTTAAAAATTGATTGAATTACATATTTTAAAAAAGTTATTATTATTATATCTATTATATTATGTATATCTATGGTTTGTATTATCCGTTATTACATAGATAGTTGTTGAATACGGCATATATCTATTGAGTCTGAAATATTGTGATTACGTATTC
>JAUZNC010016593.1:8185-27057 GCA_034780395.1 Vannuccia rotundouncinata | reverse complement strand
GATAGCTATGGAAAACATATGGAAAACGTTGAAAAGCATGTAAACCCTGGAAATGGTAGTTGGGCTTGTCTTTCACTTGCCTGCAAAATTGAAATCAGAAGATTATTATTCTAATAGTTCTGTCAGGTGAATACATTTTTTTCTGTTTTATAAACCATTTATTTTATCATGCAATTCAAACAGCTAACTACAATGTAAGAAATATAAGCAGTCTTCCATAACAAATATTTATGAGAAAAAAATCAAATGAATCCTATAAATCTTATATAAAATATTCATTAGAGTCTAGTTTATAAATGAATAATAAATTTATTTTATTACATATTTATAAATTGTAATACTAAAATAAATAATTCAATTTGAAATAAAAATTTCTTGGCATTCAAAATGTAATGTTGAAGGGTGAAGTCTTTTTAAACCATTGTTGGAATTTACATCTTGTGCATTTTTCAAGGCACTCAACAATATTGATTCAACACTTTGAATACTATTTTTACACTACTGTATACACAATAATCTATATGGAGAAAAAATAAATCGGAATTTATTGAAGACATCTTGCTAAAAAATAAATAAACCTAAATGAATAAGTTCAAAACAATTATTATTTGAATGTAAACATGGAATTCTCGAGAATTCCTTTACTCAAATCTGATTGGTCAAAAGTTGTAGAAAATGGTTTTTAGCCATTTTCTCAAAAACTATTGGTCCAAAAAAAGTGAAATGTGACATATGGATATATACTTTCATCCTCTAATTGATTCCAAGGCTATTTTCCCTATTTCTTGTAAATTTCTAATAATTGCAGCATATGCCAGATATGCCAGATACAGGTGTATCATATGCTGATATGTCTGTAAAGAAAGGGTTAAATAATTTATAATATAAATATTAACAATAAAAAATATTATTTCCATCATTAAATTTATTTTAGGCATGGACTATTTTTATTTTTATTTTTTCAAATTTCATGTTCTGTAAAACAAAACAAAATAAATTTAAATATTAATAAAATATAAAAAATAATATTATATGATTAATAATTTCAAATACTCTTTCTAAATATTTTTTCTCCTAGAAACAAGACATATTTTCTATATTTTAAAACTTGATAAAACCATATATTTATAAAAAAATTCAGTATTGAAGGTTTGTATTATAATTCAAAAAATGTAATTTTAGTGTAAACATTTATTATTGCTAGAAAACTATTGAAAATATGTAATGCTCAAATTTGTGCATTCTAAAAATATACACAAAAAATTGAAAAAATGTGATCTAATAAACTCTATTTTTCTGAATATTTTATAAAATTAATACTGTTTTTCTATTTAACTGTATTGTTGGATAACATTTAAAATAACTTTTTTCTTTTTTAAATAACATTATTAATTTTTTTTTACAAATTGAAAATTGTTCCCAGCTCGTAATATTTCTCATTCAAAAATATATTGCATATTCACTGTTATTTAATCAATTTTAAAAATTTCAACCCTATCATCAAATAAAATTAATTTTATCTTATTAATTATATGCATATTTAGTTTTATTTGTGTTACTTCCTAACTATTTTTTTTGCTTACAAAGTTTTCTAACAGGTTTCTAACTATTTCCGACAGCCTATTTTTGCAAATAAATAAAAGTTTGTTAAATCTGATCAATGAGTTATTAGAATTAATATGTTTTCAAATATTACAAACAAAGATTTTTGTAACCATTATTGATTTAAGTGATATAATTAAAATGTATACAATACCCAAGTTGGTTTTATTGACCAGTAAATTAAACAATTTTTAAAATTTAATTTATAATTCCTTTATATATGTTAATTGTTATAAATATTGATTAATCATCTGTTAGATCGATATCCAACAACAATGGGGGTGTTACAGGTCGGGATTCCCAAACTCGACGTACCGGAACTAGAAATCGTGGTCTGATCAACACTAGTGCTGGTATTTCTCGGTCCAGTCTGTGCTCAAAAAAGTCAGACAGCGATAGTCGGCGTTCACTTCGAGTGCCTGTTCGCCTGGTTGACGCTATGGGGCATGATTACACTCCCCTTCAACTCTTGAATGATGATAAAAGACTGAAGGATACTGATAAGGAAATGGTTTGTGTTAACTTTAAAAAAAATTTAAATGAACATATTAATAACATTTTAATAAATCATTTTAGTCAATCTTTCTCTGTTTTGTTACTTAAATCTAATTTGTTTGGTTTTCAACATAATTTTAAATAGATTTTAAATTAAAATACAACGGAATAAATTTTACGTTAATTCTGCAATTTTATGGCATTCTTGTGTAGGGATCAGACATAATGTCGCAGCACTCCCTTCAACAAACAGCCCAGACACAGGCGAACACCATGAGCAGCTTTCAGACTATCCCTTACGGGACAACGCGAACCAAGTCGCAACTGAGCCACTCTCCAGACTCCCATTCGGACACCAGCGACGAGATTATAGATGTGACTGTCATGCATCAGTCATTCTTTACAGGCGAGTGACAAATAGTCTATTTTTTCTAAATATCCAACCAATGAAAAGATAATTTCACTTATTTTTACGAAGATTGTACTACGTTAATCTTTCCTTCTCTTATAGAGGTTAAAACGAAACCAGAGATGACTAAGGTTCTGGAAGATAGTGATCTCGTGAAGGGAGTTAGACTCAACATCCAGGAAACAGAAACCATTTGGATGTTCGACATGATGCCCACCAAGATAGCCACCGACTCAGAGCAGACCCCGATAGTGGAGGCTAAGAACCAACTGTACAAAGAGGTATAGAGGTTGTTCATAAACACATTTATCTCTAAGATAATGGCCCAAAAATTATGCACCATTTTTTGTCCAGTTGGTAAAGTCTCGGGCGGGAAACGACAAATACATTGACCGCGGCATGAACACCTTCGACAATCCACGGATCTCCAAATCCCTGCAGACGGATAAGATCTTGGTATCAGAAGCGGCGGCCAACTCCACTGTCTGGGACATTTATGATTCCTTTGTGGAGCTTGAGGCACAACTCAAGGGTAAGCGGATATGCTCATCGTCCACTTTATAGATTAAGGAAGAATTCATAATGCAGTAATTTAGAATTATTTATTTTAGATCACGAAGATGTTCGACTAAAGAGAATAATTTAAAATATAGAATGAATTGGTGATATTACCTAAAATGTAAAATTGCAACATTTTAGTATATCTATTTGTAGCGAATTTAATTGTTATCGCTTAAAAACTCATTTTAATGTAACAACAAAACATTTGATGTTATATTCGCCAAAGTGTCTTTCCTCTATTAGCCAAGGCAGACGAGGAACGAGAGAAACAAGAGGACTGTGTTCAAACAGCCAAGGAATTGGCCAACGCGGCTGAGGAGAAGGACATTGAAGAGAATACGATCGAGGAGAAGAAGTCTGTTGACCAGATTCCCGTGGGGAATAGTTTACCTGGCTCGGTAGATAAGAGTGAGCGAAAGCATTTATAATTGAGTTGATGCTTTAGTTTGATAAAATAAGTCATCAATTCAATAATACGCTGGTATGGATAGGAATCAATAAAAAATAACCCGAAATTTAACTACCATTCAGTATCAACACATTTTGTTTAGTTAAAATGTTTTGTTCGCTTTCAGTTTCTCATGATTCTGTATCGTCGATGGGTGATTCGGAGTATTTTGGCATAAAACATTCCTTGTCCAGTTTTTGTTCATTCACCGATTCTACTCATTCGATCGATCTCATCCTAAAGGTGTGCTTAGAAAACTTTGATCTCATTTTATTCTATTCTATCAATTTAACCTTTCCGTTGTTTTAGTCTGAGAATCTACAGCATAACCTTTTTATCATGGAACGAGCACTAAATTTGAATACTTATCAAAACGAGTTGGCCGTCTACCGGGGAATCAACTTCTATCCCAGTACGAATACATTTTTATTGATAAATGATCACATAAAAATAATGATAATTATAACTTAAAATCGTTTCGTCTTTAAAAATTTGTTTTTTACTGAAGCAGAAGTAAATAGAAATATTGACAAATTTATTTATTTACATATTATTTTACTTAACAGTAGTATATAATAATATTCAATAATATTTATTCAAAATCTATTAAAAGTCACAATTTTTGGTAACCAGCAATAAAACTGTTCATATTTAAAAACAAAAATTGATATTCTATATTATTTAATGTTTCACATGTGGTAATTTTTCGATCTTGCATATAAGTCAAATGGCTGCAAATGAAAGCCATTGGAGCCTGATCTCATGATGAAACGAAAGGACCTGGTACTTGCCTTGCTTTGTGGTAACACTTATGTTGTCTGTTGGCTTCTTCACAGTGTGCACAATGCTAATAACATTCTAATATCAACGTGTTGTCTGTCTGGTTTAACTCGATCGATAATTAATGGTCGGTAGTTTGAATTCAGAGCAAAAGAGTCTATGTTATTCCCTGGTGTTTTTTTTTATCCTATGTTTCAACTAATTATGTTTGCAGTGTATTCTAAAAATATTATTCTTTGTCTGTGGTTGTTGTAATTTAAAATTTTCTTATATATTACATCTAGCAAAACTTTTTCTGTGATTTGTTTATTTTAATTTTATTTCGTGACAGATCAAATAATTCATTTTTAAATATTCAAACTATTTTCATTAATCAACATTTAATTAAGTACTACTAAAGGAATAAATTAGCTAAACGAATTGGATCTGTTATAGCTATTAAACATTTGTCTAAATTTCTAATCTCACTTTGATATGCTCATCACCGCATCATCTAAATCCTCGCCGATAGCTATCACCTCTCCTTCATCGTGTCAAACTCCACCCTCCTCCACTGATTCTGTCACCACCATGCACCACTCCACTGCGCTTCCACGGCTAGAACTACTCTGGAACTATCAGGCCGAGTTCATCCATAATGAGAACATCTCAGCCCTCGCCTGGAACAAGCAGAACCAGGACATACTAGCGGTATCCTATGGACAGTACGAATTCCAACACCAGAAGCCCGGACTGGTTTGTTGCTGGTCTCTCAAGAATGTTGAATTCCCCGAGCGACATTATCATCTGCCGTCCGGAGTTACTGCTATCGAGTGGTCAATGGCTCATGCTAACCTCCTCGCTGTAAGTTGCAAACAAATTCAGAGTGCAATATGATAACCACTTATACATCACTGCAGGCTGATATTCTAATTACCATAATTGCATACAATGCTCACACATTATTGAATACATACAATTTTTGTTAATCATTAATCATCAAAATATCGTAAAACGCTGTTGACTTCTTTTGTTGATGGTATTTGTTCTGTTGTTATTATTGTAAGTATTCTTTGTTATTTCAAGTTTGTCATTAATATTTAAGTAAAATTGTTACAGAAACTTATTATTGTTGTTAATGGTCATTATTAAACACTAATTGTGAGGCCAATTGTTTAGGTTGGAATGTATGATGGCGTGATCTATGTCTTTGACGTACGCAAGAGGGCAAATGTTCCAGTTATAGACACAATGTGAGTTTTATAGAGTACTGTGGGAGGGATTCTTGTAAGAGACAGTTATTGGTTAAATGTTTCCTTTAATTCTTGTGTAATAAATTTACTGTTTTATAATAATATGTATTATATTTTTAAATATAATCTTCGTAAATGTTTTGGAAGTTTCAAATTCCGAAATTTCAACAATTTACTGGACATTAATTGCGTCCTTTTACTTTTAGACATTATTGATTCTATAATTAGTACAAATTTCCGTGTTTTCACTCTTGCATTCATGAATATTATATTTAAACAAAAAATTGCTGGTCTTCTTTTGCGCAGCGACAGTCCCGGGCGACATCTGGGTCCTGTACGTCAACTGCAGTGGGTGTCCCGTGAGTCCGGTAGGTCTGGGGACACCTCCGAGGTTCTCATATCGATCTCCAATGACGGCCGAGTGACGCAATGGTCCATCAAGAAGGGGTTTGAAAGTACAGGTGAGAATGAGTCTCATGCTTTAGGTTAGGTGATTATAGAAACCGTTGTCAAATACTTTTTTGGAACTCCCGAACCGTCAATATATATTTTCTTTGTAGTTGTTGTATTTATATAAATCAATATGATCAAACTTTTATATCAGGCGATTGTGACTTTCATTATGGTAAGTAGCGATTGTCGGTTACCTGTTTACGGACCCACAACTCCGATAATTTCTGTTGCATATATATAATTTCATTTTTGTTTTTTTGCTATGTTACTGTTATCATCATTTGTAATATTATTTACTTATCGTTGTTATCTTTATACATAAAGTTTAAAGGTAAAAATTTTCTGTGACGTACATATTGACAATTGTATTTAGAATTCCTAACATCAAAACTCAGAAAATTAAATAACACATATTCCATTTGTAATATGTATCAGTCTTTTTGAATGTTTAGATATACATTTAAGTTTTGTTAGTTCTGGTTTCAATATGAATTTTAATTTATTCAGCAATTTAGTTAGAACTATTATTTTATTAAAACGTGAAATTTGATTTCTAATTAGTTTTAATGAAAATATAATTAAATTTTCGCAAAAGAAATTTTAGAAACAGTGCCAATCGGAAATGTCTTTTCTTGCTTCCTCATGTGATGATGTCGGTGCACGATAATAATTATTTATATTTTTTTAGATCTCATGAAATTGAAGAAGATCTCCACACGGATTCCTGGAGTTGGCAAGCAGAGGAAGGCTGACGCTCTTATCTCTCGTTATGCATATGGATCTTGTGTGGAGTTCAATCCTCAGGACTCCAGCATGTAGGTTACTGTCCCCAAAGAAATAAAATTTTGTTATACTCTAATGTGGTTGCTTTGTCTGTTCGCAAAAGTGCATTTTACAATTTTCACAGTTAATAAATACACATTTTTCCTATTTTGCGGCATATCATTTAGTAAGATGATATTTATTTCAAAGATTGAACTCAAAGATTAAAGATTGAGCATAAAACAATTCTAAAAATGCGTTGTATTAATATTTCAGAATTAAATTTTAAAGATTTTGTAATTCTTTATCTGGTTTTATTTTTTATTGTATTTTGTATTTTTTCCATGAGGTAATTAACAAAACCATTAAAAACTATAATAAATATTACTATTCTTTTATTTAAATCATATCATTTCGTTTCCATAGTTTCCTGAGAATGATAATTTTTAAAATGTCCGTTTGGTTGGGGCATAAATAAGAACAATTTTCTAAAATTTATTGATTTGAAATAGAATAATCATGAGATCTCTTATTAAATGTCAATTCAAAAAGTTGTATTTCAATAGTTTGGTGAATTCGAATGATTATTATTTTTAGTTATCTAGTAGGGACAGAGGACGGCTTCATTCACAAGTGCTCCTGCTCATATAACGAACAGTATTTGGAGAATTTTTTCGGCCATACGGTAAATTCTTTGAACTAAAATCTATCATGATTAATAATTTACCATTACATTAATTCCTCTATTATAATTTGTTGTAACAAATGGACTATATAAAATTATACAGTACAACATGCGTAAAATAAAATAAAAAAACTCTCTTTGTAAATATATTAACCGCTTTATTTGGTAATATTCTTTTAAAAGTATAGTTATTGTTTGTTATTTATTGTAGTTATTATTAGCGGCTAATTTTATCACACATCCGACATTCATATTAGACAAGTTAACAATGCACATGCGCAGTGATTTAAGTGACCACTCCTTTTATACTAATTGAAGAATATCCACAAGTCTTTGATTGAATTATTTTATCAATTGTTCCTATAATAAAATCGATTCCAACTTTATCCATTCATTCAAATAATATAATTACAATGACACAGCAATTGTTCTGGGATGGTATACTTGCTAATTAAACTCACTATATACAATTATTAAAAGTGTACTATAAGCATGATTTTGTTACAATCCATGTAAGCAAGAATTATAAAAAGACTGATTTTTTCTGAAAAGTTTCGATAACAAAGCCGGTTTTTTAATATTTGAAATTTAAAGCATTAAAGAACAAGGTTCAATTATTTCATTTATTAAATACATATTATATCACTATAAGTATATCACCCTAAATGGTATTGATTAAATTGCAACATAATTTCTGAGTTTAATACATTTAAATACAATTTTCAAATGAATAATTTAAAGTATATTTGTGAACCTTTATTGACCACAGCTGGCAATCTTACTGAATATAATATATATAAATATACAATACCACAATGATTCCTTCCATACTGAATAGAACAAATTGTTTGTTTCATATAATTAATGAATGTTGTCCAAATTTGTAATTTATTTTACAATGCGATATTCTCCCCATATGGATGCAGGGTCCAGTATATCAGATACGATGGTCCCCTTTTGTGTACGACGTATTCTTAACCTGCTCTGCCGATTGGACCGTCAAGTTGTGGCATCTCGATAGAAAGCAGCATATTATCAACATTCAGACCAACACGGTAAACTGCATGACATATTTTTTACTTTATACCTTTTTTGACTTTTAATAATTTACCTATAACTTTTGTCGTATAACCAAATTTTTAGACATTTTTCGTCGTAGAACTCTTTCGAAATCAGTTATCATAATTTTCCGATTCTGCGTAACAATAATTAAAGGATATTAATGTACGGGGATTATCGATAAAGACATTCTAGTTTTAATCAATCGGGGAAGTGTAGGATCAGGAGGCACTTGAGCAAGTTAATTGTGCAGTATATGTCACGGAACGGACTTCCGATATTATGGGGACAATGATTTAAATCACCTCTAAAGGTTAACCACCTTACATATCACATCTTTGCATTAATTGATTTTATTATTAAACAATTATTTTGGCTCCGTTTTCAGTTTAGTTGGATTAAGTGCTTTGTTCTATTATTTCTTATACTTTTAAAGATATTATTATCTGTATACAGAGTTTATTTACTGGTTGCCTGGGGCAATGTCAACCATTTATATTTGATCATTTATTTAAATTAACTTGTTAACAATTTATCCTTATTAGTAAATTATTTATGGTTGAACTGATTAAATATTGAAGTTGACCTGACTAATCAGATTGAAGATTTTTGCCTAAGAATTGTAAATGCATTAATTTTAGACTGCAGATCTAGTAAAGTATTATAGATATATTAATATTATAATGTCTATGCTCTAAAGTCATTGACAATTTATTGGCAACAAAATACATGAAGATAAAGTTAACTCGTCCGCCAAATATTAGTTGTTAATGAATGCATACATTTTATATTCTGATATTTTTACGAGTTGATTATTCGAGAACACAACATTTTACACTGCGTTTAAAAACATTTTAATATTTTTGAATAATCCACTTCTTCATTTAAACAAATAAAAAAGTATTAAAAAGTGTTCTTTACTCTGTTTACTTCAAAAACAAATATTTGTTATTGTTTCAGAAAGCCATCCAATCCATTTGCTGGTCCCCCAAATCTTCCGTGGTCTTTGCCTTCGTCAGTGAGCTTGGTATTGAAGTCTGGAACCTGGAGACATCCACGTCAGTACAACTTAAAACTAATTATTACAACTAGTCAGAACTTTTAACCGCGTTGCCTTCGACCTTCGTCAGTTTTACAGTGATATTATATTTTAAAATATTTAATCACAGACGTACTCACAAATTCATGACAGTTCAACAAATTTACTCAAATTGTTGCAATTGATGATATTTAACAATTATGTAAACAAAGATTAACTATTAAATAATTAAATCCTTGAAAATTACAATTAAACACTAAAGCTATAGTTAAGTCTATTATTTCCCATTTTCTATACAAAATTCAAATGATTGATGTTTTCATCCTCAATTTTTATCATCAAAGGTCCCTTAGTCAATTTAGTCATTGTTTTTTGGTCCCTTTTTGTAGAAAATTTTCCGCATAGTTAAAACAGCAGAAGTATACTACAAAATTCATTAAGTAAAACAATTAAAACGTCATGTGGTGTTATAATAATGTCTATCAAAAGATTTTTTAAACTTTTACTTTTAGTTTGTTGGAGGTTATAAACTGAACATTATTTTTATGCGTAGTTTGGTTCAATCCCACCCGACTGGCTGTTAATATATTTCTTTTTATTGGTTATTATAAATAATTTCAGATCATAAATAAAAAAACATTGTAATATTATGCTATCCTTCTCTTAATCATTGGATAAACTATTTTCCTTATCCCGAAATCTAATAACTGACTCATTCAAATGATTTTTCTATTATTCCTGCTTAACTAATATTTATTCACTTTTCACATTAAATTTTTCTGCTTTTCATCAGTGCTTAATATTTTTATATCATTTTCATAAGTGTAATTTATGTGAATTTTGTTATTTTCTTTATAGTCTGGATGCGTGCATAGTTCTCAAGAACACCTCTAATGCGGTCATCACCACAGTTGCGTTCTCACTAAACAGTGACGTAAGTCTTTACCTTTTTTAAGAAATCGGTTATTTATTTTTAATTATTCATTCTCTCCATTTAATTCAATTTGACCCTTTGCGCAACTGTGTCGTTCTCAACTTCTTAATTTGGTTGATCAGTTTAGTTGACGAATTGACTTCCATGTTAAACTAACAGTGTGTCATTTTGTATATAGCATCATTATTTGTTTATCTACTTAAGTTTTATATCTAAATTGCAGAATATTCTGGTAGGGGACAGTGAAGGATGTGTCAAGGTTTACCAGCTACACAATATGCCATCACCTCCAAAGAACCAGGTAAGGTTTACTTAAATTAACTAAACACAATTTGCGAAAAAATAAAGGACTCCATTCTTGTCAAACAAATCAGCCATTCATTTTGGCTGAATTAAAAATGTCACTCAGAAAAGTATTGTCTATAACTTTTCTTAAATGTTAGATGTCTATATTTGCGACACATTAATATTAATAGATTTTATTTTCCACAAAAGAAGGGAAGATCGTCGGATGATTACATTTTATAATTAAATTTGTACTCACAAATAGAATTTGTTTTATTAATTATATTAAAGTTCTATTATTTGAAAAATTCAAGTAACTTTTTAACTATAGAACTAAAACATCATTATTATTAACTAGCTTGCTTTATTGGGTGGTTAATACTAGTTGTATCGACATAATGTCCACCTTGTATTTTAATTATTCAGTTTTAAAATAGTGCAGCAATCTTTATATTACCAGTCTTCGACCACTATAATATAATAAACAATCATTTATGTATCTGAAACGTACGTCTGTTGGCTACGAATTACGTCCCCGCGGTAAACCTTCCTTGTCAGTCGGATTATTATTTTTAATCAGGAATGCAATCCGTCTGATGAATTGGGTTATTTTATCAGGAACGTAATTCTTCGCCAACACAGCCAACCTAGTTTCTCTCAAACTGGAATTATCCGAGATCAACTGAACTATAGACCAGTTTTAATACCCATAGCCTTCCCTCAGATGTGTTCATTATACAATTAACAATCTTTCTTATTTTCTATTTTCAGTCAGAGGCACTGCACAAAGTTATTACCTCCTGTATTGCTAGTCAGGACACGGAGGCAGCAAGACAATGATTACTCATCCTTTTTGACTTTCTTGTAGACTCCTTTCTATATTATTAAAACACTCAAATATTTTTTATCTAAGTATCTTATATTGATTGTATAACTTTTGTGTAGTTTGTAGATGTAAGTAAACTTGACAGAATTGTCTGCATAGTTTTTTGTTTGGGATTCATTTTATTCGGATTGACTTAATTTATTTTTTTGCTAATATCTAACGTTTCATCTTTCATAGTGTCGAGTTATTTTTATTAAATCATTTAAATATAACGCAAAACCAATTTTAAAATCAATATATGACCAAAACTGCAAAAAAGAAATGTGTAAAGTTGGTAGAATTGCTCTATTGTAATCATTACTGTGCAGTGGGTCAAAATATTTAATTTAAAATCAATGTATTTTCATACTTAATTATTAGTACTCACACGTACTATATAAAATAAAATATAGTGGAGCTTTGTTTAAGTAATTTTACGGATTCTTTACAAAGCACTATTTTGCAGGTCAGAATGTCGTCTCTGTTTATGAGGTTTCAAACAACTAAATATGGTCGCCTTGTCAACTGTTTTTACAGCTCGGAAGTAATAATGTTGGTATATTCCCCGTGGGGGCCCATACAAAAGAATAAAAACACAGGAAGCATTGAGACCTAATCTCAGATTTTTTGAAAAACTAAAAAAAATCTACCAGTACATTCATAGCAATAATTTAGAATGCGTAAAGAACAATTATTACTTAGTTTTGTTACACATTTTAGTAATTCAATTCAAGGCCAGGATGCAATTTATTAAAACTCTAAAGAAAATAATTAATTACATGTTTATTTATTTTTCATAATTAATTTACTTTTATTGAGATCTTCTTAATGGGTGTTTTTCAAAAAAGAAATAATTGCAATCCGCTGGCCTGCCAATATTAAAAGAAATTTGTCAACAAAGTATAAAATTGGAAAAATAAAAATATAGATTATTTATTCAAAGGTAAACAACTGCACTATAAAAAACTATAGTGTAGTCTCAAGTTTGTTCGATATTTTGCATCGGTTTCTTCCATTTAATTTTGTTTAATTTAATGTATATCTTCTAATAAAATATATAATTGTAATGATTTCTGTATTTTCTTTTTTCCTTTATGACGTAATTTACGATGTATTAAAATCCATTTTGTTTAGATAACGTAATTAACATAGGAAAATTTCCGGACGAAATTTCTAGCTCCACCTATATTATGTATATATATATTTCAATTTTATTGAATGAATTTTATAAATATACAAAGTTGCCCAGAAGCCCCTACGGCTATTTTTTTTAATTATGAGTTTTTGATTAATAAGGAACTTATTATTATTTATTATACATTTATTATATAACATTATTTGTATAAAAACATGCAAAAATTTCTGAAACGGGTTATATATCAAATGGATCAACTTGCAAACCTGCTTCACGGTTCAAATTTTGAATTCTTTAATGATTTTGGAAAGTATATTTTCTATTATTTAAAGTATAAATATAATGTTTATGGGTATTTTAGAGATAAATTTCATTGACTAAAAATATAATTTCTATTTTAAAATATTTAAATTATATTATGTTTAACTAGAATGCTTTGCATAAATATTTAGTTCAGATGGCAACAAATATTGACACCAGTATTTATACGATTGAATACCGAATTTTAGCTGCAGTGTGGTGGTATGATTCGGAAAAATCACGATTCGCAATAATGTCACTGAGGGAAATATTACAAGAACGATTTGATGAAGATGCACCAGATGGTCGTATAATCAAATCATGGGCCGAAAATTTATTTGCAACGCGTTCGATTAATGAAAAACATCGGAGTGGCCGGCCAAATGAAAGAGGAGATGAAGTTGATGCAATAAATGAAGCAATTACTGCTAACCCAAAAACATCGACACAGAGACTTTCAGATGAGGTTCAACTGTCATGGACAACAATTCAAACGATTCTTAAAAAGGATTTTCACCTCAAACCATTTAAACCAACAAAAGTCCATTTTCTTAAACCTGAAGATTATAAGAATCGAGTGCGTTGCTGTAATCTTAATTTAAGAAAATACGACAACGAACGGTTGAGAAAAAAGTTATTTTTCGGATGAGTGTGTAAACCCTATAACAAGGTATTTTGGTTAAATGAGAATCCCCATTTCTTGGAGCATCATTATCAACCAAAAGTTATGGTTTGGGCAGCAATGTCTGCAAGCCATTTGATGAACCTTATTTTATTGATGGTTATCAACAACTTTTAAATGACAAATTCATTCCTGAATTACAAAGCACACAACTGCTTTACTCTTGCCATTTCCAACAAGATGGGGCACCACCCTATACGGCCCATACAACTCGCAACTTCCTGAATCATACTTTTCCAGACAGATGGGTTTGTAAATTTGGCCCCACTCCATGGCCTCCCAGATGTCCCGATTTTATCTTCATGTGATAACGCCTTGTTGTGTATTGTGAAGAAGGGTGCCCGTAGTCAAAAACGCCAGACAGTTCAAGAAATCAAGAATGCAGTCGAAGTTGCTTTCGCAGAAATCAATGTCGAAATTCTGCGAAAAATTCACCTGCGAACATTTCGACGATTGCATTTGTGCATTAAGAAAACAGGTTGCAAGTTTATCCATTTGATATATAACCCGTTTCAGTAATTTTTGCATGTCTTTTATACAAATAATGTTATATAATAAATATATAATAAATTCCTTATTTATTAAAAACTCATATTTAATAAAAAATTTGAACCGTATAGGGACTTCTGGGCCACCCTGTACTATAAATGTCATTTAATGTACAGAATGTTCCCACAGAATATAAAACCATGACTGTGTGATTTAACCTTCTCCTTACGGGCTTCACAAAATTTGTTCCCAATTAGATTAAACACGTAGTTCTTGTTCTATACTTTTTTGTAAAGTTATTGATGTTTATTGAACATAATACCCGGTGGATTGCATACTTTACTTTTCAAATGTTTTGAAATCATACTTTCACTTCTACCAATCCATATTCCATCTAGTTGATCATCAAAAATTTTTAGGAGTCCCAATTAAATAATGAAATGGATCGCACCATCTTGTTCAAATATTTTTGAAATGTTACGTATTCTATTTGTGAAATGTGACAGGTTAAAAATATCTTTCAATTGTCATTGTTTCTCTTGAAATTTCAAATGATTTCATCTCAGAATATCCATTACCCTCCCAATCTGTCAAAGATTGTAAAGTAAACGGAGTTTTTATTCTTTCATATGGATTAACAACCAAATGTAATAATGTTCACAAGGCCATTTAAATGAAATTTGGCTTCATCAGAGAAGGTTAATTTTCGTAAATAGTCCGGATCTCTGAAATTTTCTGACATAAAAAGAACTTATAGGTATGAAAATGTTTCATTTTTGAAATACCCATGCTATAGAGTTGCTATAGATGCCAAAGTTCGGGTAGACGTTGTTGAGCTTGCTCTTGAAAATTGACCACGTTCTATTTATATTCTTCAGTAAGTTATACAACTGTAGTTTGTCTACCTATTATATTGAACGATCTTTGTTTAATGTTCCAATTTCAAGAATTGTTGGGCACCAATTTGTAGTCGTACGCATGAAGCATGGTAGTTCTTTATTATATTTTTTTCTTGAAACAAGCGTTTACTTTCTTCACTATTGTCATGATTAATTTATAAAAAAGCTTTTCCTTCTATTGTGAATTCCACGATTAGAGATCATTTGAAATCATATAAATTGATGTCTGTGTTGATATCATTTTTTCAATTAAAAATAGTTTAAATGCGTTGTAACATTATTAAAAAAATAGTTAATATCCATTTGTGTTATTTTTTCTATTTTTCTTTTCAAATGTTGTAACTTTCCTAAATATGTTTTGAAAATGTTGTATAGTTTCTTAGAATTTATCCTCAAAAATTAGACAGGACAACATCTGGCTCATTGACACTTATTGGATGCTATTGGAGTTAATATCACTTTTTCTCTTCTCTCCAATAAAATACCACCTTTGCGTGATAAATTTTCCCGGGAATTAAAAATTGTTGACGGTGAATTAAAATTTTTATATTGTAGCGGTACTTAATTTACTTTGATTTCGGCTATACAGTAACGATTTTAATCATTTGAAGGGCAAATAGATTTAATAGATTCTTACCATACTTTGATTTTTAGGCAGACAGTAATGGATTTCAATAATTCTAATGACTATTAATATTACATAACATTTGAAAAATTCGATTGTACTATTATCTACTTAAATTAAACAAAGTTTTTAGTACTAAATTAAAAATTTTAAAAATTTGGCAAATATCATTGGAGTGACCTTTAATGATCTTTTACATAACATATATTATCATAAATTAGTTCCAAATCAACCCACGCACACACGCACACGTCCCATCTACGAGGAATTTTCAGAATATTAAAACTTTTTGTGGATAAATCGCGGTTTTGAACATACTCCTTTAATCAATCATCAAGGAGTGCCGTGTGTCATATATTGTAATGAACAATTACGCCAGCAGTTATCTACAATGAAGGAAACGGTTTCGCCTATAACAACACGGGGCACCCAACATGCACGTTATCACGCGAGATCATGGAGTATCCACGCATGATCATGGAGTGTCCACGCGTGATCCTGGAGTGTCCATGCGTGATCATGGAGTGTCCACGCGTGATCATGGAGTGTCCACGCGTGATCATGGAGTGTTTACGCGTGAACCGGGAGAAGCAGCTCAACATATGAGACGTGATTTCAACATGTTGTACCGTGAAACATGCGTGATTCCTATCAACCTGGCAAAAATGGCAATTAAGAGCAATGTATTACATTGTTTGTGCTATATAAAAGCTTAAACACACTACCAGTACTGATTGATTTCATTTCCAACAAGAAAAGGCTTCAAGAATCAGGTTTTCCGAATGTCCTGATTCGAATATAGCTTACAGAATCTCAACGAGTTTGCGCTGTCATTGAATATTGTGGAATCTGAAAGAAAAAGTATAATGGGTGTATGAGATCTGTAAACAATTAATTAAAATGAAATTACGTGACACTGTACAATGTCCACGGCCCATATTTACTATCATTGATAAAAAGAAATTTATAATTTATAGACACATTTAACAATAGAATGAATTTATGCATTTATGTTGCGAGAGCACTATATTCATCTATAACATTTAACAATACTTTTTATCAATAATAGTAAATATAGGGCACAATTGTACAAATTATTCACTGGTTTCCATAATAAAAGATAATTTTAGATTTTCTTATTAAAATAAGATTAAACCGTCACTTTTAGATTAGCTGACTTTAGATCACTTTCACTTTCCATGAAATATTTAAAACACAATAGTTAATCTAAAAGTGACAGTTTAAGCATATTTTAATAGAAAAATTCTAAAATCCTCATTTATTATTTGAACCAGTATATTAAGTTTAGTGTGATGTTACCTGCCGTGGACCACTCACACTAAACTGAATTCTATATAACTGAAAACTATACAGGCATTAATTATGTGCACATCAAGACAATTGAACAGAATAATAATAATAATTTATTTTGTTTATAAGAAAAAAATATTATCACGTTTTTAGTGACTTAAAACAGGAAATTTTTAAAATCGTTTGTTAATAGATAGGAAAAATAAAGAAACTTTAAAACACTACCCTTAGTCCACGACCCATAAAAAACGCGTAGTCCAGGGAGGGTTAAGACTACAGGGATCATCTTCTTCTTCAACATAGAATACGGTCAACAATTTTTTGTTTGTAAATGGAATAGTTTATTCGTGGTCGTTGAGACAATGAGACAATACAATATAACAGTTCATTAAGTGGCACAATGATACATCTGCAGGCAATTTCAACCAAAGTTATGCGCAATATGAGACACGTCTGTTCTTAATGGTATCATTGTTTCCCATTCTGAAATGTAAGGGAAAATCCAAACATTTTTCTCCGTGGATGTTCGTCCGGGATTGGGGGTCATAGCCACAAAAGAAAACCTAGCGGTGTCTTTATCAGCGATGTAAAGTTGAAGTTTTAAATACATTCACAAACATTATCTATTAATTGATCCTGTTACCAACTCTATACTAAGCTCATAGTAGAACTCATACTACAACTTTAATCATTATTGATATTTCTATATCAAAGAATTAATGATACGTACAATTTATTATGACTTGAATATTTGTCTATAGATGTCGTTACCTTCGCTCGGGAACTTTACTAATGCTAATCTCACCTTTTATAGAAACATTCAAAATTTAAAATTTGTTGTATGCTGGCAATAAATTTTGGATTTTTTCTCTCTCTCTCTCTTATATATTTATAGTATCTGCAGTTGTATTGTGTTGTATGTGTTGTATCAGCTAAATGTTGTTTGTTGAACTTTTTTTCTATGCATGTTGTATTTTCCATATTCGCTATATAAATGCTTTCTCCTCCCTTTCAATAAATATCGTTTTTAATAATTTATACTTTTTCTTACTGATGATATATTTCCTAATGGAGCATTTAGTTTTTCGTATGAGGAAACGAAAATAGTTTTATCCATAAGAATTGTATATCACTAAAGGCTATACCGACAATTGTTTGTATTCAAGACTAAAGTAACGTTTTATCTATATATTTAAATTATATATATAATAGACATCAATAGATAAAACGATACCGTTTTTGTATACAAAACAATCTATAGTGGATCTCGTGAAATTGTATGAGTTGATCAAAATATTCCATTTAATATATCTAAGTTTAAGTATTTTCATAAATATTTAAGTACCACTTTATACGAAGATCTATTTTAAAACAGATTGTGATGTCGGTTTTCTTAATATAGTTCATTAATTTAGGCGCCTTGTCAACTGTTTTTACAGCTCGGAAGTAATAATGTTGGTACTCCCCTAGTAGTCAAATACAAAAGAATAAAAACGCAGGAAGTATTGAAAAATTGTTTTGAAAAACAAAATAACTGCACTAATAAATTCTTTTCAGTCATTTTTATGCGTATACTTTAATAAAAGTGAATTTATAATAGAATATATTTTACAATAATTTAAGTACAATTGTATTGATTTAAAGGAGATTGAATTTCATTAACCAATCATAATGCAACATTAAAAGAAATTAATCAACACAATTTTTACAAATAAATAGAATATATAAAAATAAATAGAAATTATACAAATAAATAGAAATTATACAAATAAATAGAATATATACAAATAAATAGAATATATACAAATAAATAGAATATATA
>JAUZNC010016582.1:0-27070 GCA_034780395.1 Vannuccia rotundouncinata | reverse complement strand
GAGAATTTCAAAATATATTAAAAATTTAAAATAACTAATATATAATAAAAATATTAGATTTTTGTATTTGAATAAATATAAGAAAATTTTAATTTTACTAATAAAACTTAATTTCCAAATAAACAATATTAAATATGTACAGTATGTGGGATTGCTTTTTTTAAAGATTTATTCTACTGCTTTCATAGTGTGCAGTGCAATATTAAAATATTAGAGAATTTTTTTATTTACTAATTATTTAAATATTTTATAAGTATAGTCTGCAATGTTTTATAGAAGATTCCAAATGAACCCATTAAGGGTCACTAAGATTCCAACTAGCACAGCTGCTAGCCAGGAATAAGAGAGGCTAAAGATAGGCTTTCCAAACCACCATCTTAACCACTTGGCCATCCAGATTCCAGCTTAATACACTGCATGCTGGATCTATTAGAGTAGGTAATGCATTCTGAGTAGGTAGCAGCTTATGGCAGAAGAGTTTCCTTTCTGTCTCATTAACAGAGCTCAAAGAACTGGTTTATCATACAAGATAACAACCAGTCTCTTGATTTTGAAGAGTGGAAGAGAATTTATTTTAATTGGGTCATGGATAGAATGACTATACACTTCAAACATGTTCTTGAAAAATTGTTAATACTATTTCTTGAGCACATTGCATCTACCACTGATTCATCTGTACAGTTAAGATTGTCAAGAGTTACTAGTTCTGGGAAAGCATCCAAGAAAGGATTACCCAATTTTTATGGCTTTGGAAAGGCTAGCAACTTGTCTGTGGAAAGTTTTCTGTGTTGAGAGACCCTGCTCATGGTGCTGAAAATTCTTGGGGATCTCTGCATCATAATCAGGCAAGTATTCTTCAAATTGCTTCAAACGTCTTGTCATGTTGAAAAGGGACAGCATTTTCTGTTAGTCCAACTGCCCCACTTGAACCTTTTATAATCTTATTCTCCTGCTCATGAGCCTGATCAAATGGGATTGTAGAGAGCTTGTTGATTGATTTGGAAAGGACTCAGTGAGAACTGTTTTCAAACTCTGATGTGGACAGGCAACTACCATGAGTAGTTCACATGATCCAAAGGTGTGAGTTCCTCCCACACTTCCACATACAGAAGAAATATATATATATTTCCTATAGAATGATTTATTGATATATAAAGAAATTTATATAGCCAATATAGTTGCTAAAAATTTGTGAAATTATTGATTGACTTCAGATTTTACATTGAATTTGTCAGTTGTGAAGAGTCAGAAATCTACTTTGCTTATTTTGTCTATACACTACTTTTCAAAATTAGCCTTATTTTAAAATTTTGAAAATTTGAAACTCTAGTGCTGCCACTCTTAGCAATTATCTCAGTTTTTCCAGCAATTGGTGATTATTACATACTGTTTTTCATGTTCAGCGATTATTGTAGTATTACTCAACTGTGACCTGCAATAAACTCATTTTAGTACACAGTCATACAGAGTCTTTTCTTCTTATTTTCAATCATATGGCTTATTACTATGTTCTTTTTTAATTTATGTATGAAGTATCTTGGCACAATCTAAGTGACTGATACTACAGCATTTCATTTGATGAAGCTACCTGGCTATTGTTATTCACTATGTGTTGTCCAAAGAAAGTGGGTCTGTTCATTTCAAGTGGAGCTTCTTGATTTTGTTAAATTGTCAGCATGTGATGCATATTCTGTAGTAGATACTGTTTTTGAATGTTGTTTGCTCTACCAGTCTAATCTTCCCCCACTTGATTAATCAGGAGTTGGATAATCTTCATACAGAAATCAGATTATACAATCTTAAAGTTGAATGACATCCAAGTGGTGTGGTAGTGGAAAAAGCATGACAGACAGTTTGTCAAATGGAAGAGAATAATCAATGTTACCCCTTGATCACTTCACTGGCTGCAGCCTGTTGTTCCATCTATCATGGCAATGCTAACATAAAAAGATTTATTGGGAAAAATCATGACCTCCATTGCAATGACAAGCAAAATTCTTTATCTGGTGAGTGTAAAAAGTAGTTGTGTATTGGATATGTCACAATAATATTAGTAGAGGTTAAGCCTGTAGTCAATGTTAAAGGTTTATTTAATAGTGTCTGTAATCTTTCAACTTTTTTTAGATGTTGTTCTGAGAAATCTTCTTCTCACAAGATCATATTTGTCAGCTTGGAAGCTGTCTTCTTCTAACATGATGGTTGATAATGCATTTTTGGACATGGGGTTTAAGGCACACACTGAACATTTGCAGCATTCAAAACAAGTGGAAACACAGACAGCCTATTAACAACTAGCAAAGCAGGCTGAAGTTAAAAGAATTGCTCTGCATGCTGAGGTGTTAATGAGTTCTTGTAGAAAAAAGCAATTGGATGAACCCCGGAAACAGGAAATGCAGCATGAGGCAAAAAAAACACTGTTGTATATTTTTTGCTAGATTGTGTTTTAAATATATTTATCTACACTTTGTTCAAAATTTTTGTTCTGTGATTGATTAGTTACCCTGCGAATATTTCTTACATTTTGCCAGTGGCAGCACTGAAACTCTATCATTGTACCCCATACTTTTACAAGGCCTGAATAAACTCTCCAAACCTACATATCTCCTACACTACTGACAAAGCCATTAATCAGATTTAGTAAAATGTGATATGTATTACAATATATACAGTAAACCCTCGATTATCTGCCAAGCTTCAGGAAATGAAAAATAGGCAGACACAGATGAAATATTTTTCAAAACAAGTAACATAGCAAAATGTTTAGCTATAATTGGTTAGAAAATAATTTGTATTATAATAGATATTAATAATATAGGTATACAGAAAAACACATTTTACAACATGTTGGCACACAATAATCATATTGATGAAAAGTTACTTGTAGTGTATATTGTCATATACACAACCCATGGGTTAGATTTTTGTACATTTTTAAATAATAAAAAAACCTTCCAATTGTTTTTAAAGTCCTTTTTTCAGACTGGATCATCTTGTCAATTCTCTCCTCACAATTACAGATTTAAAAATGAAAACAGAGTTTTGATAGCCTTTTGAGCATCGCCTGTAGTTGTTGGTTGTGATACTTTTTGGGGCACCTTCTTTTCATTATTGCTGTAGTTTGTTCCTGATTATCAATATTGCAGAACTCATCAGTAGACTTCACATTCTCTTTTTCTGTTATATTTAACTAACTAAGTGAACAAATTACAGTTAGGATCATTAAGGTGAAATGGAACTTAAATCTGGATTTGAGATTGAATCAGCGATTGGTGGCAGAATCTTCATGTGATTCCAACAGTTGATGTTTGTCTCCATTACATAACTCCAGTCATGTTTGATGAAGCGTATTGCTGTGTCAAGACTGATAGATGGCATTTGGTTATTGTCCATTTGGTTGTTTACAGTAGTAACTTTTGAAGCACTGTATGATTCCTGCATCCATTGGTTGTAATATAGAAGCCTATTGTGCTATACCGAATAAGGCAGATAACTGAGAGGGCTTTTATGTAGTATAGATATAGTTTGTACTCAAATGGGAATGCAGATAATGAAGGGAAATCCCTTTCAGGCAAATAATCGAGGGTTTACTGTAATATCATTTACATGTGCAGTATCCATATATTTCAAAAAATAACTTACCAGATTAATAAGTGTTATGGATGTTTGGGACTGCTGCAATTCTACGTATAACTAATACTACTTTACCTAGACTCAATTTAATATAAGAAGATAGTAAATTAATTGGGACTGGACATTTAATGGTTGTGATTTTTTAAATAATATTTCTGATTATTTCTATAAATATTGAGCTAACAATAGTTTTTTTCCTTATAGGATCTGGAAGTGACTTTGCTGGTATTGGAATTGGTTTTGCAAGGTGATATTCATTGTTTTCTTAATATAGTTAAGCTCTTGTGTTTGTTATCTTTTGAATCAAATATAGCTCTCTAATTTTCATAATTTAACTAGTTTGTATATCTTTTTGGTTGAAAGATAATTGATCAATTTAATTTAAAATAATAACACTAATGGCAACTTATTCTTCAGTATATTTTGTGAATCAGTTCTCGCACATCCCTGTATAGTGATGCGTCGGCAATGTCAGGTAAGTATTTTTATCGTTTTGGAGTCCTAATACTGAACTATATAACAACTCTTATTTCTCTGTTCTTCAGATTCGTCATGACAGTGTTTACTTCCATTTGACACCTTTCACTATTATTCCGGTTATGTTTAACATTTCAAGGCATCAGGTAGAGTGTTTTCATTCAGTATTCTAGTTCTATTAAAACTAATGAATAATCTAATGGGTGGTTCCATTTTTCAACGATTGTATGTAATGCAATATAGACAAAAAAAGTAGATAATAATTTATTTTTAAATTTATCAAAAACATTTTTATTAATTTATTTACCAATTTATCTTTTTAACATTTCTCTTTTAATCGGGCTATCATTGTTATTGTAGTTTTCATTAAAATCATGTATTACAATTATTTTGAAATCTCAGTAATGTTTATTTATTCCTTTGTTGATGATATTAGATTTTATTTTTGGTGATTTAAATATCATTTCAGGGATTTGGCGCCCTCTGGAAAGGACTTGGAAGTGTCTTCATAGTACGTGGAGTTGGCTTGCTCAGTGAAACCGCCATTTGTGAAGTCACCTCTTTGCCAAAGTTAGTCACATTTATCTATCTGTTAGTTCTGTATACATGTTATATTATCAGAGGTGTTGGTACAATCTAATTATTCGAACCCAAATATATCGGTAGACTGCATTTCGATAATTTTATGACTTGATAACTTTATACAGGAGTTGATCTTATTAAGAAATCTTAGTTCATAATTGTACACAACATTAATTCTCTTCTATCATTTGATTAGCGTAGTGTCTCTGTAAGTGATTATTAATGGTTCTTAAGATAACATAGCAGGCATAACATGTAGATGATGGATTGCTTCATATTTTTCTGTTTCCTTTCAGAGAGGTAACACGGCACAGTTTGCTGAAGAAGTTAGGTCAACACATGCTCCTCAAGAGGTAACTAGCGGACCTAAAAGAAAATAATATCACCAGTTTATGTTTTTTTATCGCGATTGTTTTCTTCGTCCTTTACAGCATGAGTTTGGTTATATGCGCCCCTTTCTATGCCGCGAGCCTGGTTGAAATTGTACAGGTAAGAAATCGAAGTAAATAAAATTGTTCTATTGATAATCAGAGGTACTGGGAATGAGATTTATGTTTTTTTTAAATATCTACTTCCTTAACCATAAACATGTTAGATTTAATCTCAATGAGGCTAATTCTTTTTCCTAAACAGTCTGAGATAGCAAGTGACCCACCAGGACTCATAAGCTGCCTTCGTGAGGGTCTGGTTCGGATAACTCATCTGGGCTATTCTTCGGCATCTCGTCTACTACCCCTGTGGAAGTTTATGCCCTCTGTGGTTCTGCTTGGCTTAAGTCAGTACGTGATTCGAGGGTTGGTTGCACTCACGACTCACCAATACCTCCACGGGGATGACGACGATGAAATGAATCGGAATAGGGTGTGCATCTGCATATTTATCTTGAAGCTCTTTCTTCGTTATTATCAGAGCATTTGATAGCACATACTTCTACCGTTTTCCTCCACTCTACTCTAGGCAACTGGAGATGGCGAGACCACGACAATCGAGGACATCTATCACCGCTACTACTGTGACCTCCTCACCAACTTCACCAGCTCCCTCGTTGCGGATGTCATGTGCTACCCCTTGGAGACCGTTGTTCTGCGACTCTGTATCCAGGGTACTCGTACCCTTATTGACAACACAGACACGGGACTAGAGGTTGCCCCGGTAACCACGGCTTATGACGGCTTCATAGACGCTGTTCACAATATGGCAGCAGGGGAGGGCGGTGGGGCTGGCTTCTACAAAGGATTCGGTGCCTTGGTACTACAGTATTCAATACAGTTTCTCCTACTGAGGCTTGTTCGGTTGGCCTATGAACAGCTGCTGATCACATATGGAGATGACCAGCGATCTAGTCGTCCCAAGCCATTGCGTCAGTCAAGGTCACCCTACAGGGAACAGGGTCATCCTACCACTTATTATCAACATCATCAACCGCCACGTTGACCTAGTATTGATATGGTAACTGTCCGCCCAATAGTGACTTTCACAGCGCCTCCCGTGACTGTACATATTGCATACTTGTAATCAAATCTTCACATTTTCAACTCCCGATTTTGCATTCATTACATTTATTATCTATTAAGTATAATTCCGCATATAGGCAATCATTAAAAAATTGTACATATTGATTTATTCAATATTAATACAATTTATATGCCCTATAATCCGATTATTTAATTGTTAGGCTTCACAACTATTCAATTTATTCCAAAATTCGCTATTTAAGACCTATTTCGCTTGAAAAGACTCATATTTTGAGTCAATTTCGCCATAATTGTGTTATTCACTTGTTAACTAGGATCTCTAGTTTTATTTCAATTTTTGGGGTCACCCCACATAGACTTTGTAAATTTTGTTTTATTTTCTTTCGGTGCTCACTAAATAAAAAAATAAAGTGTGCCACCTTAATTCAGTCTTTTTAACTTTCTATTATAAATATCTAAGAGTATGATATAACGGGATACGTTGTATTTATAACTTTCTTCTCTACTAATTATCTATTTCATGTATACATTATAAATGAACGATAATTATTTACAAATATTTTTATTTCATTAATAACTTTTAAGGTTCCATATAAAGGGTATTTAAAAATTTAAATGAAATGTTTTGCAACATATCAGTGATCCGATATTAAAAGACCAGGCCAAGTCGCGTAATCTGACAAATAAAATTAATTTTTATTTTGCCCTTGATTTGATGTGCTTTCGTGTATCTTTAAATCGACAAATGTCACAAATGATTGCCTTATTGAATAGCGTGATAACACTGAAAAAGTAAAGATTAAATAGTTAGTCTATTTGAGTAACCATAATCATGCTATATTTTAGTGTGACACCCCTAGTTATAATTTGGGTCTGACCACGACTTGAAAAGTGCCCTATTTAAGTATTCTACTAGGATAGTAAGTATCTAACCACTATTATAGGCTACACTAAACCAGAGTTAAAGGCAACTAACTACCTATAGTATTGTATAGATGATCTAACATAACCTCAGCATACAAGTAATATACCATTCATAATCGATTTTGAACAAAATTGTTTGCATTTTATCTGTGACGATTAGATAGAGTTGACTGTATAATGATACAGTACCTAGTAAACTGCCTATTTTTTCCCTTTACACGAGTATAATTTGTAGTGTATTTATTAATTGTGATTACCTTGCCTATGATACCAAAATACGCATAACATCATGCTTAACAATATTTCATATATTCATAATTTCATTTGTTGCCTATCTTTATAAAATATTGTAATAAGTTTATCTTTACATAGTTACCTACTATATATTTTACAGTATAATATTTTATACTCAAATTAAATAACAAATCAATATTATATGTAATTAATTAGTGGTTTAATTGAAACATGTTATTTAGACCGATTTTTCTCAAAATATTCTATTTTTTCTAAATTTGAGCGACTCACAACTAAAAATAGGCTCCGCGGACCTAGCGTGTATCTTATTAAACATAAATTTATTTTTAAAAATAATAATTATGTTTTTGTATTAAACCATTCAACAATTTTTTGATACTAACTGGAAAAAACAATTTTTTCATTGGCTAACTATATAGCTAGCTGTCACTTTAAATATCTCTACTGAATACTATTAGGTAATGTCCTTAAAAATGTCTATTTTGTAAACTTTTATTTTCGGTCTTTTGAAAGAAAGTTCCTTCTTTCCCGAGTAAAAAAAACATTCTAAAGTGCTCCGAAACGTAGTAAACTTAGTAAGCAATTATTAAGCACTTAATAAGTTTAGTATGACACCTTGAAACTCTATAAATATATCATTGCTAGATATTATGAAGTAATTCGATAATATATTACTCATTGATTATGTATAGAAAGTGTAATATATATAGGCTGTCCTAGAAGGTCGTTATTTACCCTGTCAGTTTAAAAGTGCGACCAGAAGGGGACCTCCGATTAAAAATCTGTTGGCACCTACCCCCAAGAGAATTTCATAGCGCACATCGCATAAAATATGGGACGATCGATAAATCAATTTTTAGGACAACCTATAATATGCGATTCATTGAGTCAATTTTTATAAAACTTTTTAAAAATAGTGAGTCATATTAAACCGCAAAGTGGAAGATGCATCCATACCGATCTCATAGAAATTTCTCAATAATTAAAAGAGATACGAAAAAATATACAGATTCAGTATTATTATGTCAAAATGTAACAATTTTTAAAAACCTTAACTGTGAAAATGATTTTCAAAAACTTTTAAATATTAATACAAACAACAGTGGATATTTCTATTTTTTCATTTCAATGTTTTATTCAATTGTTTAAGTTCGTTCTTTTTATTAACAGACTTTAGTGCATTAGATTTTACAATAAGATGAGTTTCTTATATCAGCATCCCTTGTCACAATAGAGCCAATCAAGCAGAAATAATCATAACTCACTACATACCTGATGCTGCTGTAAATTGAACAGAATTAGGTATACAAATAAAATTATTGAATTCAGGGCTGAAAACAATTATAAGCTCATCATGGGTACGCGACCAGATTACTCTACAATTCGGTACGCACCCTAGAAATTTTTTGAGGTTATAAGCCTTGAAATCTCAGAACCTCCATGTTTATCACAAATTAAAAGATCCAAATTTTCAGCGCTGTGTACTAAAAATACTCATTTTGGGTATCCACATTAAAAAATTTGTCATTGGTCATATTTATAGACTAAACATATTTTTAATCATTTCATAAAATTATAACCTTTTAAGGATAGGCCTATAAAATTGAGACTGTATGAACCCCAAATAAGACAATTTGACTTGGTGTTTTACAAATTTTCCTTTAAAATCGATTAACATTTTTCTATAAAAAAGTAATTTGCGTTACATAATAATTTGGTCTTATTTCAATAAGCCAATTAACAATTAATCCATTCATACCATTTTTTCCATTACATTGTTTTTCCAAAAGTTTAAAAATATCAAAACAAACAAATTAGAATATATTTTACATGATCAGCAGTTGTAGCTATAGCCGACAAAATAATCTGGTCGAAGTAAAATAAGTTATAAGAGATCCAAACATGACGTCAGCAGGAGTATGGAAATGGGAACAAAATACAAGAACAACTCTATAGAATACGTAATATTAAAAGATAGGGAATAACAACAATGATTGACGGGTAGTTAATAGCATAATAGAATTATGGTGTGAACTAGAAGTCATTGGTCGTATATAGAAGTAGTACTGTAGTATAAACAAGGAAAGGGGTCAGCTAAGCCTGTTCGGCAGATTCCAACTGCTGCACCTTTGTCTTAAGTTCTTGGTTCTCCTGCTCCAGGTATTCAAATTTTTGTCTCAGTTCAGTCAATTCGATCTTCATGGCTTCTACATCAGGGGATTCAGGCCCAGAACTACCAATATGCTGTTTCACGAAACTGAAACAAATAATAGACATAATTTTGATACTTAGAAACTGCCTAAAACGAAAATTCTCCCGTTGTGTATAAACGGAATGGATTATTAATATTGAAAAAGTAGTTTTTAGTTTACTTACTCTAATGCACTGTTTGGCTTTTCTGGTTCTTCATAAAGTCCAACAAGAACTGAAGATAAATAATTTTGACAACTAGTCATCCTTTAAAAATTAGTTTAAATAATAAAATATTTATAAAATTAATAAATGAACACCATATAACAGTTATGTAACCATATAACATTAGTAAAACAGTTGGTCATCTTAAAGAGTCAATAACCTTATCCTATCACAAAAATGTAACTTACCCTTTGTCAATGAATCCAAAACTCCTGATCTCTCCAAATATTTTCTGAACTCCTCTCTTTTTGAATCAGCAGGCTAGAAATTATAAAGCATTCAAATATTAGAATAAAAAACTTCAGTGGCATTATTGATTAATGGGATTAACATTAAATTGTAACTCAAATTAAAAATCAATTACATACACAGTACCTTAATTAATTACCGTATTGGCTAATTAATTTTTTTTCATAACCTAAGAAAGGTGTTTAAAATAAAAGATATTTCATTGACCATTATACATAATCAAAGTTGAAAACATTTACTGTATTAAACCTAAGATATACTTTATTAATTTATTGATAGTCACAATTATAAGGAATATTACCAAATTTATACTTGATTAACTTACAAACATTAAACTTGCTTGCAAAATGAATTATGACTCAATGAATACATGATTATATATAAATTAAACTCATAATAAAAATAAGCTAAATTTATGACCAGCGTAGTCTTAGTCTACTAAAATTTACTAAGCTTGTTCTTTTAAATTTTTACAATATACCTAACAGATCTTTACACATTAAGGCTGTAACATAAATATAATTTTAAATGATTTTAAAGTCATCATAATTTGAAATATATTCCATGGAAAGCAGATACAGATTTTATTGGCAAGATTATATAATTGTTGCTTGAGTGTTATGCCATGAGTAAATTATCATTATGATTAAGTATCTAAAATATAAAAGTAGTTACACTAAATGAGAAGAAAGGTTAGTTATAAATTAGATACTACGTATATACAAAAATCTGGATGGACACTGAATGAAAATATGTTAATATTTATAGCATTGGTTTCATGCAGTTTTTTCTTGATATTATTTAATAAGTATACATATGTAAATTATTTTATTATATTCAATTTTATGAAACATATTTGGTATAACCTAACATGACTGTATCTACATTAAATTCAAATGTTTTTATGGCTGTCATACACAATATATGTCTGCTGTATGTATAGCATGGATTTTGTTAATGATACAGTTGCAAAGTCTATATTAACTTTAGCATCTCAATATAAACAATTCATGAAATAATATTGTGTGAATATGTATGAGATTCAATACAGTGAGATTCAAATATGTTCATATTAGACTCAAATTTAAACTATTCATTGGTATACTTTAATTATAAATTATTAAAAATACACACATTTCTTTTTCAGCTTTAAGTTGATTAATTTGATTTAACTATTTTCTGTTTATATTTCTACTTGTCTACTGTTTGTGTTTTCTGATCATATATTATGTATTCATACTTATTGCTACTTAGCTTATCCATCACTGCTTTTACTGATGTAATGTTAAAATTCAGATTTTCAAAAACGTGTTATCTGCCTTTCTATTCACTGAAAATTTCAAAATATTCGTGACATTGATAGTTTGGGGAATTCCAAGTTGATGATAAACACCTTCACCTATATAGTCTAATTCAAAGTTATATACAATAAATAATATACTATTGAGAAATTCAGTTGAATGAATTTAATTTCATTGTTCTTTATAATTAAAATACTAAATGTGAATTTTATAAACTTCTTTTATTATAAAAACGGAAATAATTTATATTAGTTTATTAAATGTATAAAACAATAATAAATCAGTTTTATTACAACATAAGTAAGAAATATACTATATAGGATTCTCACTCCCAGACAGTGTTCTATTGTACATACCTACTATTGATAAAGCAATTTGAAAACAATAACCCTATATTCTAAAAACACTAATATTTTATTTCAGGGCTGCCAACCTGGTAAAGTTAAAATCTGGGACATTTTCCCCTCCATTATCCACCACCCTCCATGGCTATGTGAGTGGCATAGCCTATAAATCATCGTGACTGCAATGAGATTTTTTGATATTTTAAGTCCTAAAATGGAGGAAATGGCTTTTAAAATAATTAATTTTGATAAAAAATATTTCTTTTAAAACAAAAAGAATAAAATTTAATGTTAACAATAATAATAACTATTATGTATGAAATAAAAGTATATTATGTAAAAATGTGTTATGTAGTTGATAATATTATGATTTATATGCCCCAAATATAAATCATGTGTAGTCTATTAGTATTGCCAATTTGTATAATATATAAACCAGTTGATTTGTTGGTAAATACCAGACCTTGATATGGTAACTTCAGTTCCCAGACACACAACCTATAAATATTGTTAATGAAGAACAATAGATGATTTTAAAAATCGTGTGAAGCACATTTTTTGGGACATTTTCATCCAAGTGTACTTAATCATTTCCCCATTAAAAAAATATTCATGTACAATATGTACCCCCCTCCCCCTATACATTTTATTAAATTTTTGAAAGTTTCTGAAAAAGATAGAAATAATTATTTTTGTAAATGATTTTATCTAATTCCAGGATAATTTTAAGTGTATTCCGGGACAGACCCTAAATCTGGGACAGTTGCCAGCCCTGTTATTTGAACAATGGAATCATATAATGAATTGTATACAATGAAAATATTTATAAATATGAATAATCAAAATGAACATACAAAAATACATTCTAAAATAGGAGAAATAAAAGAAATATAGAAAGTGTATTGTATTATATTATTCAATCAATAGGTTATTTGATTATTGTCAAAAATCCCCTAGTTGGATACCCAAAGCATAATAATGTCTAATATAGTGTTTGCAGGAGGAAGGATTATTGATTATATTGCACCAAAGGTATCTATCTACTACATAATCTGGTGGTTGTGCTGTAATTCTGTTAGTTATGTATATAAAAATTTCATATTATATCATATAACAATATAAAGGTAAAATACAATGAAATACATTTTTTTACTTTATAGTATTGTGCTTTTTTGCTGAACATTTTTATGATGTACTTCATGACACATTCAGCCATATTATAATAACCGTTTACTATAACTAAATGTTGAGGAAATATTGAATTATTTTTTCATATTAAGTAATTTTACACTATATTATAGTTCTTTCTTCAAGCAGAAAATATGAAAAAATTAATATGGTATATCAATATGTATGACAGTATATTATGAAAGTGAAAAAAAATACATTGAATACTTGCAGCAATTGCTTATATAGGAAAGGTGCATATATTTTCAGCCAATCAGAGTTTACCAATACTAAAAATAGTCATACAAATTTCTGTTGCAAACAATGTGATGCCCTTAAGGAAGAGATTAATTTGAGCAATATACATATATATTCTAATAATAAAGTTAGTCATATTACTTAGTTGTGCATAGATATTTTTTTATAGTTGCATTATTATTGCCAGAGAAACAACCAATTATGATCAATATAAAAAAATACAATTAAGAAATTAGATATTCAATTTGCATAGTATTGTATATAATTATAATTTGGAAATATGCTTTTAAAAATTAATAAAAGGATGTTTATATGCATATGGCCCAGTAGCTCAGATAACCAGAAAAAAAAACTTTTGGGTGTATAATATGAGATATTTTATAATACAAAATTAATCTAAATAACAAAATTTCAGGTCATAACAGGAGAAATACAAGGCTACACATGCAGTGATAATTTCTTGTAATGTAAATAATGGTGCATAAAATATCAGCAAATCAAAGTCTACTTGATACCAATAATAGGCCTGCTTCACAAGGATGCCTAACATTGAAAGCCCAATCCCTGACAAAATCATTGTAGCTGCTCTCTTCACCACTCATGTCAAGGTTCACAGCAAGGCAAGAAACACTGCAGCTTACAATGCCAAAACTAAGAAGGTCAAATGACACAATAATTCCATCTGGCACAAGGATTGAAATGAGGATTAGAACAAGGACTGGGCCTACTTCCTTTATTGTTGGTCTTATCAAAAATACAATTGTGAAAAGACTTAACCTTGTCTACTGCTAACAATCTTACTGACAAGACTGAAGATGAGGTGATCAAGTGCATTAAGAGAAGAGTCAAAAAGAACATCATCATCACATGGGTCACCCTTCACAAAATAAAGGAAGGCAGGGACAAAACCACACAGTCATTTGGCACAGGTCTAAGATGCCCAGCCAACATCTGCTATTCTAATATTCAACTCTGACTTAACTGCAAAATTGAAGTCAATTATATGGAAGAAATTCTTCATAGTGTCCTTATTTAAGGCATTGATGACTCTGAAATCTTCATAGACTATTTAGGGGACTAAAACTACCAGATGACACCTAGAGAAAATATTCCTTTTCATACAAGCAAAAAAAGCTGGAAAGCACTCTGTCTCTTGCTTATTAGACAACCAGAATACTTAAAGTTTCCAGCTCCTACTACCAGATTAAATGAGACATGACCAAAACCTTTAAAGCCTTGTCTTTACTGTTGTTAAAAAGGCATGGGAAGTACACTGCTTTCAATCAGAAATGTCACCAATGTGGTTAATCACATCATTTTGAAATTTTTGCAGCAGCCAGAAAACCAAATTGCCCAATAAGTCAGGAATTGTGAAATATGGTAATGATTCTTTATGTAACAATTACTCTTGATAATCACACATACTATTAATTTTCAGACATATGGACCTAACAGAACTCTTGCTCTCAGCCATTTATTCATCCCACAGCCTGCATATGCCATGAGGATTATTGTCCATTTGGAATCTGACATCACTCTAATCCTTACCAAACATCCATATAAGCCATGACCAACACTGGGGGTGGTTTCATGAAACTCTTGCAAGCACAAATCCTAAATATGTTAATTGCAATGCATTTGTGATGCATTGAGAAATGTCATTTCATGAAGCTGTCACAATGCAAAAATTTACTATTCTTTTTGCATTGTGATATCTCTATGAAACCAAAAAGTTATATTTCATAAAAAATTTGCATCATGGCATAAAAAAATAATTGTATATTATTTAATATTAGTGCTATAATTATTCATATTGTCAAGTGTCAATAGAAAAAATATAGTGAAAGTGCTGTCATATACTGGAAATATGCATTAGCAAAAAATTAGATTGTAGTAGTCACATTGGGTGCATTTTACCAATATACACTGAGCAAATTATCAATTTGCAATTAACACAACAATTCATTAATATTTTGATGAATTCAACTGCTTTATGTTGAATTAAAAAATAATATTAATAACTAAAATATATATATTTTTGTTTTGCTTACTCTTATTGAATTTTTTGTATTAAATAATTCAAACATCACTGTTGTGAAATCAACTGCTTTATAATTATATTGAATTAAAAAATAATAATTCTATTACAAATAATATTAATAACTAAAATATATATATATATTTGCTTGTTTTTATTGAATTTGTTTTATTAAATAATTTACATATCACTGCTGTGAAATTGACTGCTTTATATTGAATTAAAAAATAATAATTATATTAAAAATAAAAAATGTTGTGTTAGCATTAAATATTTTATTATATTAAAGTGGTTGCAATTAATTTAGATTTTTGTATACATTTGTTTAAAAATGATTCGAATAATTTAAAAAAAATGCAAAGGTCATATACTTAAGATGTTATTATATAACTATAAGTACCACATATTGGTCACAATTATATAAATAGTGCAGAGTATGTAGTACAATAGACACTTCCCAATAAAGAAATTAGTAAAATTAAAAAAGAGAAAAAATAACAGCTCGTTAGACTAATTGGTCGAAACTACTTACTTTGTAAGTCGACATCTTCAAATGTTTTATTTACTCAAACAGTGCGCTTTGTTACTATTAGCGACGGAAGCACGCCTAACTAATTTATTATAAATTAGTTTAAACCATTGACTTATATATTATTTATCTAGACCTGCAAAATGACCAATATTCAATAGTAATAAACGTCCGCAAAGGAATATATCTATATCGATAATACATGCCAAATTGATGGGCGGAAGTTCAATATTAACTCTATAACAATAATTATATTTATAAATTAGTCGATTAATATTTTTTGTAAACCCTCTTTAAAACGAGACTAATACGTATATAATTGAAATGCGCTCTGGAAGTTTTTTCGATTAGTTTGCCGGTTTAGATATATAATATATGATTCAATGGTTTAAACTAGTCCTTTATATATTAAATCATAGAACTATATATTAATAATATAAATATATAAATATAAACAATATAATTATATATAGTCATTGTATTAAACTGGATGAATGTAAGACGAATAAACTCGTTTTATTTTTTAATTGTAAGAAGGTTAATCCATTCTAAAATATAAAGTCAAATATTATAATATTTATAACCGTAAATATGCTAAAAAACAGTTTTCCAAATGTATTTTAGATAAATTTCATAAAAATATATGATCTTGAATACTCACAAGTAATTAGTTTATAAAAACCGTTCTATATATATATATGTACCTATGAGTACAGTGCAACAGTGCAACATTTTGTTAAAACTTCAAAAAATGTTTAAAAGCGTCTATTTTGATTACAATCGGCAAAATCAAAGTTATGCTTTATTCTTTACAGGCATATACTGGCTGTTCTGTCTTTATTTCAGTGTAGGATCAATAAGCTATTGAACCTTTCTTCACTCATTTTTTGAATGCACCACATTTTGAATGTACGCACGACCCAAACACAACTTGCTCTATGCCCGTGATCATTGAAAATGTCCTTTCGTTAAAGTTTCAGATCTTGAAAATTGTTAACTTACCTATCACGTTATATAATTTCTTTTAGTTTCATTTCTTTTCTTTCATTTCTCTTCACTTTCCTGTAGACTATAATCAGTTATAACTAACAACTTGAAGAAAATCATAAAAATATTAAAATAACAGTGTGTGTTTGCCCTCATAATAATATGCCAATTAACACTGTCAGTGCAAATGATTGTATGAAAGTATATATACTACCTACTTTTGATTTGGAAGTCATAAGAATTTAATTTTTTAGTTTCACATTTTGGAAATTTCATCATAAATGGACTCTGCACTTCGATTTTCGTTTTCAAAATGCCATACTTTTTGAAGCAATCTTAATTTTATTTTGAATCTTAAACATCGACTTTGTGGTACTTCGTGTTTAGATTATTTTGAATAATTTTATTGAGATGTCAATAATATATCTCCAATGTTACTTTGAATATCAAAAATAATATTAAATGTCATTCTTTCCAGACTTATTTTTACTTTTGTTAGTAAATTATATTACTTACTAGGCAGTGGAGACGATATTCCTAGAACCAAGAATGTTACAAGATCTTTAAAACTGACTAATATGCATGAACAGATGATAACGTCTGAAATTTACAGAGGATTACTGTATGAGTTGAAAGACATAATTCAAGTTAAGATAAGAAGGCTATCTTTAGATTCAGAGAATCATGGCTTGAAACTCCTACTAGACAATGCTTGTCCACATACCGATATTCATCGTGTCCGGTAGCGCTGAGTCATGATTGATGAAGATATAGCAATATAACATCTTCATCCAACAATACCTTCATAGCAATATCTTCTTATTGCCGATTTTTTATAGAAACTGAATTCTTTCTGGTCATCGTTCTTGACGATACAACCTAGTATCACTAAATTTCTGGAACTTGCCATGGGCAGCAGTATTTCCGGCAAACTCGCGATTGTTTTTATGGATGCTTAAGAGAAATCAGCCTTGCTCAATAGAGCTTACTGCCTATACAAGCGATACGTCGACAACGCACTTATCTTGACGACCAACAGAGTAGAAGCCCTCTAATCTTCAACGTGTTCAACCAACAACACGACAACATCCTCTTTGAAATTGAACACTCTGCTAGAGACAGAAGTCTGTGTCAAAGTCTTATCAAAAAATATGGCCAGGTACAGTTATATTTCTAGAAGAAATCGGCAAGAAACGATATATTTATCAATCATGACTCAGCGCTACCGGACACCTTGAAAATCGGTATAAAACGGAACGAATATCTCATTAAGATGCTCAGATCCAGAAGATCCAAAATCTTTGAGAACACCCTGAAAGGCATTTGATATTCGACCCCGCCCACCAATTTTAAGCGCAAACAACACAACGAATCCCAAACCGACTAGCCCACATTCAACCTACACGTCCCGTACCTAGGCATAACATTAATGGACGACTAAAATACCTTTTGCACCACTTAAAACTAGCAATTAGGACTGTATACCAAACGAAGACCAAACTACTGGTTTCATTTTCTAATTAATTTGTTATCTCTCACTTTAACATTTAGTTGGTTATAATTCTATATTTAATTAATCATGTACTTTAACCATATCTTTCTTTCTTGTACCTATAAGAACTATGTGTGTAATTCTTAATTTAGATTTATGTAATCCTTAATGTTATCAAAACCTATCCATTCATAAAAAACGGACAAAACTTTCCGATAGCACGCATATATTATTACTGTTATAATTTTATGAAATTATATTTTTTAAATATTGCAATATTGTTGAACTTTTGCACTATACTATAACTTACTCTACGTTAAAAATGAAAATATAAGCTAGTGATTATACATTTAACAAAATATCTTAATAATCTCTGCTGGTATATTTTATAACAATTTAATTTCTATTCTTTAATAATTATAAGGAATAGTTAAACTATATTAATAGTTAAACAACATATTATCAGACATTCAAGCCTGACCTAAAAAAAACTTTAAAAACTTAAAAATCTAAAGCGTTTTTGAACATGACTAATGAAGATCTTTTAAAAAATTTAACTCCGTCTTAATTATAATTATCCAACTTCTCTTAGTTATGAAACACGGATACTGAATAGAATTATACACAGTTATATTATAGATGTGTCCCAGTTTACGATGTTTATAATACGAACTGGGAAAACGTATGAAGTGCACTGTCCTTTCGGACTAACGCACTTCGTGAATCCGTCAAATACTTTATGGAGTTAACACCTCAAGATATAATTATAGGCTGGACTTCTTACGCTGGGAAACTTCCTATGTCCAGTCCTAAAAAACAAATACCCTATAGTCATGCATCACATGAATTGAAACCAATTTAATTTTTTCCCCTACCACCTAAAATTTTAGAGTTTTTCAAGTGTATGTATATTTTGAGTAAGATATCACGAATATTCAATTTGGCTTCAGACCAAAATGTTTTTACTAACTGCATTTATATACAAATTCATAACCAAATTACAAAAAATTGGAGGAAAATATACCCTATTAATATTATATAATCAATTTGGATAAAAGAAAGGCATTTTACAAGGTTTTATAAGGGTGTCTGATCGACGTGCAGTCTATCCGCCGTCTCAGATCATTATAACTTGAACTGGAACCACGCATGTGTATATGATATAACTGGAACAATCTAAACGTCCTCTTCCGCCAATTGTTATAAAAGCCCCTCCTGAAAAAATCTGCATGATAATACAGACATCTTTACAATCCTATTTAGATCGTAATAATTATTTTTCTTTGCAAGTACCAAAGATTGTCATTCAGTTAAATCAAATCGTTTGTCACAAAAAGTTCTAAGTGTAATTGATATGTGTATAATAAAAATTAAATTTTTAATTATATTGCATAACAACTGTAATTAAATATTTTTTTGTATTTCTAGTTACACGAAAAATATTATTTTATAATATAATAATAACATTGTTTTATGATATTTCTATAAAACTTGAAATGTTCCCATATAGTCGATATAGTGACTATAAAAAAACGATGAAATTATAAATATAATACAGATAAAATAACATTCAAAAATCAATATTTGTCATTGATGTCATGAAGATGTTTAAAAAGTGAATTAGATATTATACAGTTCTACTAAGTTGAAACGTGGTAATGATTATTATTGAATGAAACAAAAATCATAGGCAACGAACGAACCACAATTGAACTTAGTTATTAATGGAAAATAATTGAATTATGCTTTGAAGACTATATGTACCAGGGTGTTTGAATAAAACAATGACAAATTTACAAAACCCATAGATTTACTACTTTTTCTGAGATTGCATACAAAATCCATGGCAAAAATGAATAATATAAATATATTACATATATAGCCGCCATGATGATGAAAATTAATACTTAAAATTATTTGCCTTGAAACAATCAGTTTAAGTCATACATCATGCATTACATTGAGTTATAATAATTATAGATATTCTATTTATATCCACACTGATGTATGCATAGGTCCATTATTTAGTGCAATTCTATTTTGATTTTGAAATTTCGAAGCAGAGTTGTATCGACGGGAAGAAACAACCATTTTCCCGACATTGTATAAAACTTCGACCAATTCACAGATAGTCAAGATACTTGCTCCTAAATAGAGACCCAAAATACCGCCGATATCAGAAACAAAGTTGTTTCCCGGATACTGCTGGTGTTCCTTTTGAACCAAACTAAAAAATTCTTGTGGACGAACCCTTATTTCTGAAAATGTATTACGAAACCTTTTTTCTTGTTCGCGAGAATCATTTGCATTCAAAACATGATCCCATCCAGGCACCGAAAGATTCAATTTCTTTCGATTTTCATACTGTTTGAAGATATAGTTCTTCAGAGTGGAATTTAAGGATTTATCAGAGGGCCACTTCATCAAAGACCAATATTGCACGTACGTATTTTTTGAACAGGGTATGTGATATTTACATTGATTGTTAACATATTGTTTGTAATTCCTTGATTGAAACGTTGCATAGCAACGGTACCTTTCTTCCAATATAGAATCATTTATTACATTACTGGTGACATTGAAGCATGGTTGATAGTTCTGTTTAATTTCTGGTTTTATCATTCCTTGAGTTAACCAAACATCATAACAACCGCATGATTTTACAAACATGTTCTGGGTCAGTGTGTCGATACAATTTCTGTACGGTTCAGTTCGAATTATCCCTTTATTAGGGGCAAGCGGTCCAACAAAATCAACTTTTTCATTATAACATTTCCGTTTTGGTAGATTCATCATAACGCTTTGCTCCAGTTTTACCTTTACATCATAGTAATATCCAGGACGAATTAGAAGCGACGGGGACTCATAAGTTGGTTGGTTTCCTGGCAATGTAAAATATAAACGAATACCAAAATGGCCAGGATTATCCAAAGAAAGGGTTTTTATTATTTCTTGATATCTTCGGCTTTCGTCGTCATCCGAATACAGAATAAAATCAACGTCTTCGTCAATATGATTCATTTCTTCAGAAGTAACGGATAAATGAAAGCAAAAGAAATATTCTCGATTATAGACCATTTTTAAACGACTTACATCAATTTCCTTACCTTGAATATATAAACCTACAAGCGTTTGATATGCGCGGTGTCCTATTAGTTGTAACAGGGAATAAGAATCGATAGATTCCCAGAAAAAATGACTCTTAAAAATGACTCTTTTTGAAATATTTGAATTACTATTTTTCACAATATTTGCTTGATTGAGTATGAAATCATTAACTTGTTTCAATCTTTCTTGAATTAAATTATTAGATTCTCTTAATGATCTTATTATATAAGATTGAGATGCTGCAACTTGAGGACAAATAAAAATGTCAGGGAATTCGAAGTTTACAGTACGTATTTCGGAACTTGTAACGAGCCCAAATTTCCAATATTTATCAGCTAAAAGACTCACATGATATCCGAATGCAACAATAGAAAGAGTTATTAGGATAGTCCAAATGCATCGCATGATCCTCGATTGGGCTGTTGCAATTCGCGGTATGCCGTGAAAGGTAGTATTTGATATAGCATCCGATATCACAGGATTATACATGACAAAGATACAAAATTTTACTATTTTGAAAAACGGTGGGATTTATTTTGTGTCTGTGAGTCTGTCTGGAAAATAATGATTCGACACAGCCTCTTAATACTTTGAGAAAAATGTTCTAACAGTTGTTCTTAAATAATTAATTGAGGTGCGTGAGTTATGGCTTGAACACGATAGTCAGTAACAGATGGTTGTCAGAAATTATAAGAGGGTGTTTACTTACTGGAATTATAAACAACCATGTATCCAAGGGTTGTTAAAAGAAAATTATTAAATGAGTATAGCTAATTCAAAACTTCTCAAGTCTAACAGTTTAATACTAAAGCTGACATTATGTCTAATTTGTGTATATAAGGCCTATAAATGCCTATAACGTTATTGCAAACACATTTTAAATAAATTTAAGTTTTGGTTGTTGAATGAATACAAATAAGTTTAAAATATATAAACAAATACGAAAATATTTTGCACAAAACTCTCTGTGAATACCATTTTGTTTTAAATGAATACGATTTTGTTTTTGGTTTAGGATCTTGATTTACATATTACATATGTATTATCTTACAGCTCTATTATCATATAATCTCTATATTTTGGAAATTAAATATTTAAAAACGATTATAGGGAGTTATGTTCTTAAAATATCATTCATAAATAATAATTAACCAAAATGGCCACTTAAAAATCTCGATATGTTGTACCTGTAAGTTAAGACCATAGACTATAACAAGGATTAATTGCTTTGTTAGTCTTTGGTTAAGACGCACCTAAAAGGTATATAGTCCAAAACGAAGAAATAATCTCAAAATTAAAAAAAAAAATCGTATCATATTTCTAAATCTATTTCTAATTTTATCTTTAATTGATATTTTATTGAGGTAGGTAGCTTACTGAAATTTTCGTTACAGGTCGTACAAGAGCACCAACATTTTTTATGGACATTTATTATCATAGAGAACAAAAAAATATCATGCACCAAAAAATTTGCTTTTTGGATCAAGACAAAATGGTCGCCAATTTGACAGTTTATATAAAGAATTCATACATTTTACATTTAAAAGCTATTTCTTAAAAAAATTGTGATTTATGTAATCAATAGTAAATTAAATTTAATAAATAATTTGAAACATGCACCACAAATTGTAACTTATACAATCAGGTGTCTTTTTACATTTATTTAATTATTATTTGAATATTTTTATATAAATAGAATTATTAGTAAAAGTTGAATTATTAAAACATATTTAGTAGAATTTAAATACTTGCAATGAATTATAAAACAATGGTTACTGTACAAAATTGAAGGCGCTTGCAACGGATGAAGTTTGGGATTGTTATTGGATCAGAAAGTTATCATACATCATTTTAAATGTCTTGCGGACTAAGGATTTCATAAATGTATGATAACCCTCTGTGAAAGTAGGCTGTTAAGAGTTATGGAGCTTTTAGATATGAAAAAACAATCATTTTTATACATTTATATAGATGTATGTAGTTAGATAGATGTATATAGATGTATATAGTGTATTTATATTTGTGATAACAAAGTAAAAATATATCAAATCAATGAATGTTGCTGTGTCTAGTAAATTTGTAAATACATTTTATGTTATTATAAATAGAATCGATAGAATTTCACAGCATACATCGGCCATATGTTTATACGTTTATACTCGTTGGGTGTCTCTTCCCAACAAGCAGCTACTCTGTTTGGTACGTTATGCGCTTTCAGAAAATGTATAATAAGTTTGGTCAAATTGGTACCAATAAGTACAAATATGCCGTTTGACCGAAGGACCAAATATAATTTCTATAACAATAAAGTATGAAAAAACCTGAAAAAATCGATTTTTGAAACATTATATCTAGAGCTCTATACCTAATATCTATCAGCATTAAAGTTGGACTGCTGATTAATTTGATGCTGCTACCATAGAAATTATATATATAAGTATCTATACTTATAGTGTAGTTATAATGTAATGTCTATGGCTGCTACACAATAAAGTTTAGTCTATTTCCAATTGTTAAATAATTAAAAATAGGAGTAGTGGCATACAGTTTATAATACTTTTTTGGACAGTCCAAAAATGAACAATGAGAAAGGAAGAGATTAAAATCGTGTTTGATTTTCTTTGATGGATTGTTTCATGTATTTCACATGAATTAACAAACACAACGGAAATCGGCAAATATAGTTACTGAATATTATCTATGAATTAAAAATAATTGTACCTAATATAAAATTTCTAAGAATTTCTATATCAGTATCTATTTCGATCTATTATTCGATATAATGTTTATGTTTGTCAATAATATAAATTAATACGAACACATTATCATAATTTTTAACTTTGACATCTTTAATACGTATTTTATTGGACACTGTTTGGTGCAAAGGTGCGTTTTACGGAATGTATATACTTATATTTTTATACGTTTCCAAAATATGTTCATTACTGGCATACAACAAAGACATCTGTCCTTTTCCTGATCCTAACAAAAACAGTACGAGTTATAATTTTACTTCTTTTCAAAGCAAACAAACAGTCTATCATCTAAGAAAAAGAACCGGTACAAATTTGATTCTAGCTGATATAATGCTTAGTACTTACGAATCTATTTATGAAACAAATTGTAAGAACGTCATTGATGGAGATCCTTACACTTTTTTTTCTACCTATTTTCGCAGCAATACCAACACTGAGCGGGTATCCACTGAGCGATATTCTTCCGCATGGATTTTTTTTAAATTTCCGGGTTTAACTTATATTGATTCCATTACAGTACATGCCCCTCAATATAGAGGCAACAAATCGTGTGAATATTGGAAAAGACCTCCGACAAAGTTCATAATCACAAACAGTTCTGATTATTTTGGGGATTTTTTCGAAACTTATACTCTGAAAGGTGTCCGAAAAAATTCTTGCATGATTACTGTTGCCATTAATAGATCTGTTATATTTTTAAATATCTATGGAAAAAAAATTCTGACTATAGGTGAAATAACTTTTGGAAAATTAACCAGTAAACTTCAAAATTACTTCATACACTATCGTTTTAAATTATTACTTGATTTAAGAGCATATTCTTATGGTAATGTGTTCTGGAATCTCTTGGACTTAGACAGATTGATTTACATGTACGTATTAAAGATATATGTGGAGCAGTCGAGTGAGCTCTGTCCTCTTCAATCCCAGTATCTGAAATGTAGTGACTGTAATTGGAATAATGCTACAGATAAATTAATTGATAGTTTGAGATCTGTGAACTCTACCTCGAGCAAATGTGTCAATGTCTCCGAGCAATACGATGAATTTAAAACTACGTACTATAATCGCATTGAAGTGATTTTCCGGTCAAAGGATAGCTTTTGTGGATTAAGACTTAAAGGGTGTTTGTATGTTTTCAGTGAGATTGGCTTAGAGTACACGGATTGTGTTAGTGTCCAATTGAGATGTAAACAGCATCCAAATCCAATTTTTTACAATGCCAAAGCGGCACAGGATAGCCCACGATACCCTTCTGTAACCTTCGCCCGAAATGTTATTGATTACAACATGGCGACCTATTGGAAGTCAAGTTGGCCGGGTATAAGAGATAAAGGCTGGCTGTTAATTCGCTTTGAGAAACTTTATTTCATAACAAGAATATCGTTGTATATGTGGGTAGTTGACCAGATGAAATGCAGGGACTACCTATATGTGGAGATTGTATTTGAAGGAGGAACAAATTTAGATCAATTAGAACAAATTGGAGAAGTCAACACTGGCTTCCGTTGTGACCCTGTTGTTGATGTTAATATGACCATTCGTTTTATCAACCTATATACCAAATCTATATATTCAGATATTTTAATATCTTTTATAGATATTGAGGGCAGCAGTATTCCAGATCATAAAACTGAAGCACCGAATAATACAACTCTCGGAGTCAAGTTAATCGAAACATTTGATAAATTACTAAAAATTTCTTTTTCTAAAATAGCATTTTACCAGAAATGGCTCTATAAAATAACATATACAAATGTTAACAAGTCATGCATCTTTAGTCAAAAGGTTTCCAGTACATATAACTACACATTTTCAAATCAGAAGATGGCAAAATTAACAGAGAGAAATCGGTCAAAATTTTGCTCCTTTTATTACAACACGTCAGAATTGTTCAAAATAAAAACCAAAGCGAGTAATTTCTTGTCCGATGAATATAAAATGGAAACATGTTGGCCTTCCGTACAAGTTGAAGCTTGTGTTGAGGTTATATCCATGTTTGGAAGAGAGGCAGTATCGTGTGATTTAATAGTTTTGTCATGTGACATTACTACCACTTCCAGCGAAAGTATTTTAAGAACAAGTGCAGCACAAACTTATGATATTTTTTCGAGGGATAGTGATATGGTGACTGAAGTTGTGCTAATAGTGAAAAGTCGTTTCCATGAAATCATTGTTTTTGTAACTATTGTAATTTGTTTAGTAATATTAGGCTTAATTTTTGCATATTTTGTATACAGGTATAGAAAGTCGCACCAAAGATATAATTTGGCAGAATGTATTGCGCTTCGAGAATTTTAAATGGGCATCATTTGAATATAACAATAAATTAATTCGGAAATCAATGAAATCAAAAATAATTAATGACATGAATACTAATTCTAACTATTGAAATTGTTGATTGATTAATAATTTGGTTATATTTAATGTTTCTTGTATAAAAAGTTGTTTAATTCAAACAAACAAATTTCCTGTTTAAATTAATAAAATATTTTTACAAAATTTCAATATTTGACTTAAATAATTTTATTTTTATTAGTATGATAGTTTTTTTAGAAAATTAAGACTATTCATTTAATCTAAATTGATGTGAAATTGATGTGGTTATAGTGTGGTTATATTATGGGGTTATAGCATGGTGGAATTGATGTGGTTATAGTGTGGTGGAATTGGTGTGGTTATAGCATGGTGGAATTGATGTGGTTATAGTGTGGTGGAATTGATGTGGTTATAGTGTGGTGGAATTGATGTGGTTATAGTGTGGTGGAATTGATGTGGTTATAGTGTGGTGGAATTGATGTGGTTATAGTGTGGTGGAATTGATGTGGTTATAGTGTGGTGGAATTGATGTGGTTATAGTATTGTGGAATTGATGTGGTTATAGTATTGTGGAATTGATGTGGTTATAGTATGGTGGAATTGATGTGGTTATAGTATTGTGGAATTGATGTGGTTATAGTGTGGTGGAATTGATGTGGTTATAGTATGGTGGAATTGATGTGGTTATAGTGTGGTGGAATTGATGTGGTTATAGCATGGTGGAATTGATGTGGTTATAGTGTGGTGGAATTGATGTGGTTATA
>JAUZNC010016571.1:13770-23883 GCA_034780395.1 Vannuccia rotundouncinata | reverse complement strand
ATTAATTTTTTAAAACAATGAATCCTTTATTTTCCATTTTGATGCATTTATTTATATTATTTTATGAATTCATTTATAGCTTGAATTACGAGATTCTCAAGTACCCTGTTCATTTCAAGAAAAGGACGCTGCAACACGTGAACTTGGCAATAAAATTGACGAATTGCAAAGGAAAAATGAAAAGCTTGAACGTCAATTTGAGAGTTTTAGGATTCATCCAGTAATTATATCTAATTGAGTAATTGTTTATTTTAAAATTCGGGAACGGATTTTAAAATAGATTATTTAATTAGTAAAATCTCATTTCGTGTGTGTTTTTTTTGCTTTCTAAAAGGTTGAATGAATTCTGTTGTCGATAATATTAAAATTAAAAATTTTATTTTATATGATTTCAACAGCTAAAACGGGTATAACAATTTTTAGTATTTTATTTTTAATTACTTATTCAAGAAAGTTCTTGAATTATTAATATTAGGTATCTTGTTTTATAGGTAAGAGATGACCAAGATTGCCGGAATAATGTACATGAAATGAAGGTAGTTAAAATGGGATTTGTAATTATCCTATTCGATCCTATTTATCCAATTTACTCAATTAATCTTTAATTTATTAATATATAAATAAAAATAATATATAGTAGAAATCATCTTATTACTAAAAACAAATTTAATTTTTATGTAAAAATTTGTAATTACAATTTTAATTTCATCAATATTTCTCGCTCTTAAAATGTATTTTATTGTCATTAATTGTTCTCTATATATTTTATATATTGATCGATTTGTAAATTTTGTTAATTTCTTAGATTGAACTTGCTAAAGCTCTTACAAAACTTCGAGTAAGAATACTTTGTAATAAATATTGTATAATTATATTAAAAGATTCAAATATGATGACGAATTTTATATCTGGTTTTGGTTTTTTTTATTCAGTGAAACTCTTTTTTCAGAATTACAAAACTGACCTGATAAAGTTGGAAGATGAAAAGAACTTTTATCGTCAGAAATGTGATTCAATGAAACCACTCTCCCGCTCGTCAAGGAATGAGAGTTTCTCCCCTCCCGTGAGAGATCGAGTATGTGAACTGTTAGGATCTTGCTTGATTGTGGCAAAAAGGGGAATATAACGGTTCTATATGCACGAAAATTAGGATAGTATAATGTTGAATTAAGTATAATGAAAAGACGACAAATTAATTGTTGGAGTTATATTTATGTTGAAACAATGGACGTTTATTGTTTTCATCACTAATTTATTAAAGTTTTAGACAAATTGATTGTTTCGTTTGCGTGATATTTTAGCTAAATTTCAACATGTTCATTGATTTTATTAACACACTATAACCTATCTGTTGATTATAACTAAGAACTTCTAAATGTTTCAATTTAGGGCATAGGAGCGGAAGATGATTCAGGATTAAAAAAATTGCGTGATGAACGGGACCAGTTACGAGGATTAATCAATACTCTTGAACGCCAACTGCTAGATGTAAGTAGTATCTTGATATCTGTATTTCGACATAAATGATCACAATTATCGACATATTATGATCAATACTTAACTTGTACGTTATTTTAATTACATTTTTAGAATATCTATTATAGCTACAATCTCCAACACGCTTTGTAGACTTGCAATAATTAATAAATATCTGTTTTTTTCAGATGAATGGAAATGTAAAAGTTTTGGCACAAGAAAGAGACGCGAATTTTGCTTTGTATCGTGAGGTAAAAATATTCCATACTAACAGTTTGAATGAATTGTTTAGTTAAATAGCATAACTAACCCTCTATCTTTCCTACCTTACTACTGACAGGCCCTGAGAGAGGTGAAGCATGTGCAGGAAGAGCTTCTTCTAACTGGAGCAACTACACCAGCCGCTGCAACCGCTCGTCAGTCCATGCTCCGCCGACTGCAAAACGAGCGTGACAACGCCATCACAGATCTAACACGGGTGGCTACCGAACGGGACTCTCTTCGTTTTCAGCTGGAGGCCATGAAGCAATCCACGCTGACGGAGAAGTCTCGGTTGGCCCAGGGCAAAGATGATGCAGCAGACAAGGCCAAGAATGCACGACGGAAAAACGAGGACAGTGAAAAGGTTATCGGTCGACTGCAGCGGGAAGTGGATGATCTAAGGGCCGATCGAAATGACCTGCGCAGGCAGACGGTCGAGTTGGAAGCAGCGCTAGAGAGTCTGGACTCGCTCCGAAAAGATGAGATTGAAAGAGGCATACGAGAAAAGCAACAGCTCGAGCGGCAACTGCTAGAATATCACCTGGCTAGTGAAGCGGTTGCTTTAGAGAGGGATGAAGCGATTATGGCTAGTGAACAGCTGCACAATCAACTAAAATCGTTGGATGGCGAGCTTCAACAAATGGACGCTCAACGTATAGATCACATGAATCGTGCTAGTCAACTTACCGATAAATTGGCCCAGTTAGAAGTTGACCACAATAAATTAGTATGTTTTTTGAACACTATTGATAATTGTAGAGCTCATTTAATTCCATTTAATATATTTTTAAATATTATTTTAGGTTAAAGAAAGTCATCAACTGAAGACTTATGTTGAAGATCAAGATGCTCAAATTAGTCAGTTAAAGGGAAATTTACAAGAGTCTGAAACGACAATTAGTAACTTTGAATCGATGAAAAAAGATTCACAAACTCTGTTAGATCAGAAGGAGAATGACTTGAATGGTTTTCGCAAAATGACAAAGGAAACTGAAATGTTGATTGAGCAGAAAGACGTTGACATAAGTAACCTCCACGAAGCTTTAAAAGAAACTGAGACCGTTGTCCAGCATAAGGTTTCGGAAGTGCAGCATTTTCAAAAAATGTTGACAGCAGCTGAACTGTCTATTCAAGAACGTGATTCTGAATTACATTATTTCCGGGAATTACTCAGAGAATCAGAAGTAGTCGTTGATAAAAGTAACAAAGATTTACGTTATATGGAGGGAATCGTTGGAGAATCAGATGTTCTTGTCCATGAACGAAATGTTAGTTTCTTAGAAGCTGAAAGTCTTCTTCAAGAGGCAGAATCTTATATACAACTAAAGGAGGATGAAATTTGCAACTTGCACAAGATGCTTACTGAAATGGACCAGTTACTACAGGAAAAAGAAGAAGATTTAGAAGGAGCCTACGCAATCCTAAATGAAGCTAAAATTGACATCGAGAAAGAAAAGCGTAAAGTACGAGACATTTATGGAATCATTAGAGAAGGCGATAGAAATATCCATTGTGCACAAAGAATACTCGAGCACAGAGACAAAGTGAAGGAACATCTTCAGAATGAGATACATCATGATATCAAAAATAGAATTAGAACACATATAAAAAACATGCATGACTCTATGACGAAATCCAATTTAAATGTAAAAGAGAAAGTTCGTGAAATTAAGGAGGTGTATGCGTTGCTAAGAGAGGCAAATCATACTATTGAACACAAAGATATTGAACTGAGTAATGCTAAAGATATGATTCGTGAATTGGAAAGGATTCATCGCGAACACGATAATGAATTAAACAAAGCTAATGACTTGATAAATGAAATGGAAAGGGTGATTCAACAAAAGGATATGGAATTAAATATGTGTAAAGAGAAAATTTGTGAAATGGAAGGTTTTCACGACATTGAATTAAATAAAGCTAATGATTTGATTCATCAAATGAAAACTATGAATGAAGAAAAAGATATCGAATTAATTAAGGCTAAGAATTTGATTCATCTGATGGAAAGAAATAACCAACAAATTGATGTTGAACTAAACAAAGCTAATGATTTGATTCAACAAATGGAGTCAGATTACCATCAAAAGGACAATGAACTAAATAAAGCCAATTATACGATTCTAGAAATGGAACTAACTAATCAACAAAAAGATTTAGAATTGAAAGATAAGGAATCTAGGATTCGAGAAATTGCTTCTATTAAAGAACAAAAAATCATTGAATTGGATAAAACTTATCATCTGATTCAGCAAATGGAAACAGATTTTCTTGATAAAAAAATAGAATTAAAAAATGCTAATGATGTTATTCAAAAAATCGAAAATAGTAAAGAAGATATTAACATGGAATTAAATACAACCAATAATGTTATTGAAGAAATGAAAATATCGAAACGGAACATTGAAATTAAATTGAATGAATCCAACGATATGATTAAAGATTTGGAAGTGAAATGTCAACAGAAAGATTTCGAATTGAATAAATTGAATACTTTGATGAAGGAAATGGAAATCAGTAAACAAGAAACCGATTTTGAATTAAATAAAACCAACGATGTGGTAATAGAAATGGAAATGAATAATCGAAAAACGGAAATTGATTTGAAGGATGCTCTTTGCAATCTTAAAGAAGTAGAAATTAATTTCCGTGAAAAAGATAACGAATTGAAAGTGTACGTTTTACAACTTAATGAAGCCGAGATGCTCATTCATAAAAAGAATGAAGAACTTTGTGAAATGAGATCAGTCCTGAGTGAGGCAGACATGGTTATCTGTCAAAGAGAAACAGATTTAGATTGCTTTAGCGAAATGCTTAAAGAATCGGAAATATGTATAGCAGAAACACATAACGACTCAGAAAATTTCCAAGAGATGCTTAAAAAGACGGAAGAAATTTTGCGGGAAAAAGATGATAGTTTGAATGATCTTAGCGAAAAATTATTTTTGAGAGATCGAGAAGTTGACCAATTGTACAAATCATTATCTATTCTAAATCAAAAATTTGAGTCTAAAGAAGAAGAGCATAAGAAAACTTCTGAAGAGTTAGATGTTTCTAAAACAACTATCAAATGTCAGCATGAGCAAATTGAAAATCTTATCCCTGAGATTTCAAAGTCTTCAGAAATGGTATCCGCTTTACAAAATCGTTTACTTACAACAAGTGGAAATTTAGATCATTTAAATGCAGAATTAGATGAATTACGGACACGCCTCGTGGAAGGTTCAAATCAGATTGGCATCTTAAATACCAGACTGAATGATCGAGAAGAACAAATCAGTAGTACACATTCTCAAATAATTGTATTGGAGAAAGAATTAAATCAACGCAATGACGATGTACAACAATTACAATGCTCTCTTGACGTCAAAACAAATGCAAAACACGATCTAAAGAATCAATTGGACTTCATATCTTCCGCTTTATCTGAACATGAAACCCAATACGATTGCTTGCTAGATCGCTTTGTATTAAGCGAAGATTTAGTACAAAATTTAAAGACCAGGTTATCAGAAAGAGATGATCAAATCAATTCTCTTCGGTCTAAAATTGAAAGTATTTTGCCTGTTTTGGAAGAAAGAAAGTTAATTATTGAAGATCTTGAAAACCGATTAGATCTATCAGAATATGAGGCAAGGCAACTGGATTGCCAATTTCAGCAATATGTTCCGGTATTGGAAGAAAAAATTAATCAGCTCAAAAAAATGGAGGAGAAGTTTGACTCCTCTCGAAATGTAATCACCTCGCTAGAAAACCGTCTGGTTGAAGCGGACGAATTAATTAACACTTTGAAAATTGATAATGCCGAAATGAAACGAACAATAATTATCTATACTGATCAACTTGATGAAGCCCATAGAAATTTGACTTCCTACGAAGCTCGTACCTGTGACCTTTCAGTTAGAGTTAAGGACTTAAAAGATAATGAAATCTCTTTAACAAATCAATTGAAACAACTAGACCATGTTTTCAATATAACCCAGGATGACTTATCTTTAGTATCACAAAATAATCTCAGGCTGGAATCAAAACTGAAACAAAATCAAGAAAATCTGGATAAGACTCTTACTTCTCTTAATGAAAATATTGAGGAGTTAGATATTACTCACAATAAACTTGAAATTAGAGAAAGTAGGCTGCTCCAGTTAGAAAAACTTTTGGAGGAAAAAGATGCCACTATATCTGTTTTAAGTGAGCAACTTACCGATTTAAGAGCAGGAATTAGTCAAACTAATGCTGATTTGGATTCAGCTAATATTCATATACAAAAAATTGAAGATCAATTAAGAAATCAACAATCTCACTCTTCTGTTCTTGAAGATTTGAATTCAGAACTCAATCTCAAACTTGAGGAGATCTCACAAAAATTAGACTGTTGTTCTTGCAAATTAAAAGATACAACTGAAAAACTGCACAATTCTGATCATACGGTAAAGCATCTTACTGAAAAACTACGTATCTCTCAGAAAGCTTCTATTGAAATGAATCAAGAGAATTGTAATTTAGTTAGTAAACTTAACGAAAAAATGGATCAATTAGAATCAGCAATGACAAATCTAGAGCGGCAAGATCACGAACTATGCAAAGCACTTGAGCAAGTGAGGATTTCTCAAAATGTTTCGTCTGAATTAAGTGCCAGTCTTCAAAAACATATAACAGAATTAACTCAAAAGACTGCCGAATTAAGCGATTGTGAGAAGCATAAAAAAGCTAGTGAAGCCTATTGTGAATCTTTGGAAAGTAAACTAGATGAAACTCAAAAGGCGAATTATTTATTGAATAGTAATTTAACTGAAACTATGCGAGCTCTGAATTATACGAAGTCTGATCTGGATGCCGCATTACACAATCTTCAAAAATTGGAGGATATCACACAGAGTACAAGGAACAAACTGATACAATGTGAGGAAGTTAATGACAAATATTACCAAGAAATATCTGAGTTGCGTTCAGAACTAATTATTGCCACACGAGAAGTTGATGAAGCAAATCATCGATTAGACGAGTCTTCCAAGAGTGAATCAATTTTGGAAAATCGTTTAGACCAAAAAGAACATAGATTATGTACACTAGAAGAGGAGTTACAAATTTTGACAGATCATTTTGACCAACAGAATACTAGATTGAAAACAACCCAAATGAATTTAGAAGTTTTTGAAAATAAAAATTTAGAGCTTTCAAACAAATTTGAAACACAACAAATATTAATATCAAACCTCACTCAATGTAATGCTAATATGACTTTAAATATTGAAAAACTTAATGGTACTATAGACGGGCTCATGGATGATATTAAATCATTAAAACAAATGAATACAAACCTTATTGAAAATATTGAATCGAAAGAATCGTTTTTACAAGTGCAGGAGGAAAAACTTGCGGAAGAGATTCAATTCAACAGTATGATTAGCTTAGATTTGTCTGAAACTCGGGAGCAATTGAATTCCCTTCAAGAACAATTAAAATCTGTTCAACAACTCAATAAGCAGTTGACAGAGGCATTGGAAAATAAAGAGACTGCAGTTGTTCAACTTACTGAAAGACTGTCCGAAGCAATGAATCACATTGAACTTAAATCGTCCGAAGTCAAACAATTAGTTGACACGTTAGAACAGTTTGAACAGCGAAATGTTGATCTTGCTGAAAAACTAGAATTACATGAGAACTTACTAATTGAGATACGAAGCAGTCTTCAAGAAGCAATGATGAGTATTCAAAACAAGTCTTCAGAAATAGAAGAACTAACAAACTCTTTGCAAAGTGTTACAGCTGAAAAGAATAATCTAAGCCAAGCTCTTGCTAAAAATGAAGAATTGACAGCACAGCTAAGTGAGAAACTATTGACCGCAACAGATTATATCGATAAAAAATCTATTGAAGACCGCAATTTACAGATTACTATTCAGGATTTGGAAGAAACTGTAAATTATTTAAAGAGTAATCTTGTCGAAAGCGACGTTTTGATATCACAATTACGAGACAAACTTGCAGCTGAAATGGATTCCAATGATAAACAGTATTCAGAGAGGCTGAGCTTGAGAAACAAATTAGAAGATTTAGAACGCAGAAATGAAGATTTAACCAAAAGACTTGATGCATCTGAACTTTCTTGTAATCATTTAAGAAATAATATTGCAGATGCGACGGCTCATATTGAAAACAAATGTTCTGAAATAGTAATGCTAAGAGATAATATTGAAAGCTTTCAACACAAAAATGCCGATCTCGAAAACAGGTTGGAGTCAAGCAATGCATTGATTAATGAAATGAGTAAAAAAATTGATAGCGTAACATCTAAAAATAGTGATTTAATGGCCGAGTTTCTTGTATTACGTGATGAATACGAATTTGTGCAACTGGAGAACGCTAATTTAATTAATAAATTGGAAACTGGTGAAACCAATTTATCAGAGCTGAATAATAAATTAACTCATACGCTGAGCCAGTTGGAGGAGAAATCTCGTGAATACCTTAAATGCCAGGCCTCTTTAGAAATAAGTGAAGAAAAAAACAAATCACTGAAAATGGCTTTATGTAACCATGAAGTTCAAGTGACAGAAATGCTCGAGAAAATTGAAACATATACCTTGGATATTTCGCATCGAACAGCCGAACTGAATGGGGCTTTAGATCATATCGAAAAGTTAGAACCGGTTGTGGCCGTATTGAAACACGATTTCGATCTGAGCGAACGTTCAAATGCTAAATTGTTTGCCATGTGTAAAGGCAATCGTTCTGAACTTTTTGAATGCAAAGAAATGCTTCAACAAACACATAAGAGGTTACACGATGCTGAAATAGAAATAAATGATCTTCACAAAGTTCAAAAGGATAAGGATTCTGAATTATGTGAAATTTCAAAAGAAGTGTCTCAATTGCAACAATTCGAACAATATTCTCAACAATGTAAAACTCACATCCAATCCTTGCAAAATAATCTTTCCGAAAGGGATGCTATAATTAATAATCAGAACCAAGATATAACCCAACTTTCAAACAATCTTATTCACACTCAAAGTGAAGCAAGTTCACTCCAAGGACAGCTAGAACTGTCCGAACGTATGGTACTAGATTTGAAGACAAAATTGGACAATTCTGAAAAACTAAAATCTGATTTAGATGAAAGTATCAGTAATCTTGTTAAGACCAACGAGTCCTACCGCATTGATGGGCAACATCTTCAACACCGTTTATTAGAGTCAGAATCACAGTTGGAAAGTTTCAATTTGAGACTAGAGGAAAGACAACGATTGGTGGATTCATTGGGGGAAAAGGTCGTTGAGTTGTCGAATATTTTAACGCAACGTAACACAGGCTTACAACAAAGTGCCACTCAGTTGGAAGAAAACATTGCAGAGATGAAAAATGTATATTTGGAACTAACCAACTGTAAAAGCCGAGAGAAAATCTTGCAAGACCAACTGGATGAGAAGACTCAAGTGATTATAAATTTAGAGGTCGACTTATCCACCTTCAGTGGTCACAATCAGGTCCAATGTGAGGAGATCAGTCAACTTCACATGGAATGTGATCGATATGAGTCCACGGTGCAACAACTTAATATTCAAAGAGAACATTTGGTAGGTCAATTATATGTTTTTATTATTAATTATATTATAGATTTCATTTTTTCCAAATTTAATTAAAACGCTTTATACGGTTATGATAACTAATTTATTAGATAATTTTTATTGGAAAAAAATATTTTATCTGCACAAATATTATTTTTTAGAGTTTAGAATTTATAATGTTCTTGATGCTGTCAAGCATTTCTCACTCATTTCTGTTTTGTATTTTTGTCTATTAAAAATATTTTAATGCTTAAAAAGAAAAAAAAAGTCTACGATTTTCTTTTACTTCTGCAGTTTACATGATTAATTCAAGTTTAAACCAAATGTTATCTAGACATGTCAAGTTCAGGAGAACATGAAATCACTTGAAGATCTGGGCAACCAAATGGAAACTCTGCGTAAACGTTTGGAAGAAAAAACTCATCAATTGATAAATCTTGGTGAAATGATGGTATGTATTTAGTATCATGATAATTCATTTTGAAATATTTGAAATATTTATATAGAAAATTAATTAGAAATACGACGAAACTGAAATTATTTATTTATTGAAATTTTTTTAAACTGGCCTTATAGTTAAATTCTGTGAGCATGAAAATTTTAATTATTTTTTCTCAATTAGCGAAAAGGTTATATCATTTAATTGTTTATTAAAGAACAATTTTTTTCACAATGAAAGAAAGTTAACCATAGTTAATATCTCATTTTTTATTGTGATTTCGTTTGGATTAATTCACGAAATGTTTAATTTATGTTATATTTTATTTAAATTTAGGAGAATCAACTTCACGAGCGTTCGTGTCAA
>JAUZNC010016560.1:0-27080 GCA_034780395.1 Vannuccia rotundouncinata | reverse complement strand
ATGGCAATTCGTTTGCTTATCTTCATCCATAACTGACTCAGTAGAACAGGAAATTGTTCCTTTTGTTCGACATTCTTCCGAAAATTTCCGATTTATCGGTCGATTATACCGCGCTTGACACATTAACATTAGTTTTTCGCGTCTATACAGTAATGTTAACTGTATTACTCTATAATAATTATTTGTTTTTTAAGAAATATGGTGGGGTTTCCGAGTTACTCCTTGGTGTCCGAGTTCCCCCAATTAACAGTATATAGATTGTCTGACTGTCGTAATAAAGGTAAGTAAACCATGTGAGTAATATATAGCATAAAAGTAAAATGTTGTTATGAAATGTAATATTTTCACAAAGATAAAATTATACTTTTGTTTGTTTTATTTTGAAGACCCTCAAAAGGAAATCATCTTCAAATATTTATTAACGATTTTTACCGTCTGTTAATTTCAATATATTACAAATCAATATTTTACTTAAAATACAAAGTAATATGTATAATTTTTATGATACAAAATGTATTCAATGATTATATATATATATATAAATCGTTTTTGAGTAAACTATTATAATGGCATAGCTACATATTTTACTAATTTCATTTTAAATAATTGAATGGAAGACACCTACACATATCACAATCGTTTTTATATTCGTGAGAATTAATCAATTTTATTATTCAATATTGAACGAAAATATAGGTAAAGTGTGTCATATGATTGCACTTTAATAAAATAATAATAAAATAATAAACTGCATTAGCTACTTGTAGTATATAACATATTTATGTGTCAAGTGTTTCGTTACGATTTTGGCTACCAATTTCAATAAATCCAAAATTTTAATGAGGTCGCGTGGGGGTTAAAACTGTGATAAAACTGATTCAAATTTAGAAAATATAAATTTGGAACTCTTGTCAAAAATGTTTCATAGCTTTTCATATGTCTTCTTCGTTGAAAAACGATTTTTGTTTCTCACTGAAAAAGACGTAAAGTCGAAAAGTTTGATTAATATGTATTTTCTTTTTTGAAGATTTTTTTATTTTTTCGGTTTTTATTTTTGTTATTAGTAGCGGTTCATTTTATCACAGATAGTGTTTATATTAAATTGTTATTATACCCTTTTTAAGAGCCTATCTGACACAAAGTATAACAATTTGACAGATTTTTTCAAAAACTTATTCTAAATTTAAAATAGTTTTTAACTTCATTTGTAACTTCATTCTCAAATTCAAATTATTTACAACTAATACAAGTTTCAAAATTTTTTACGCATTTTAAGCGAATAATATTATTTTATTTTGTTTATTTGTAATCATTATATTACAGAGAATACTTTAATTTACCAGGTTGTCGGATTAATTTTATTTAATCATTCTTTACAAAATACAAAAAGCGTTATTTATAAACCAAGGTTATAATATATGAGCTAGACAGCTGCTTTTGAATTTATAGAATATGTGTCTATACAATGTCTTCAATGTAATGGTTAACTTATAAATTTATGAATTCTAATAGATAACAAAATGCATTAAAGTTAAAATGGTTTGAGGCCAACTTGTGTGTACATGCAAACCTACATACTACTATTTTATAGAGGTTCAATAGAACGAAAAAAATTGAATGAAAAAATGGACTATGGTCGCATTTCGGAGTTATTCTCCTCGTCCAGTAACACGGCCTATTTAGTTAAACGGTTGGAACTAGGAACGACTGGGTCGACTCGTTAAAGTCTAAAGCAGCTCATTTGTATGATCCATTATTAGGAACAGATTTTGATTTATGACCGAACTATGACCGGCTTACTAATAGTTCTTTGCTTAAGTACTAAATAGGTTGCTTTATGATGATTAATAACAGGTAAAGTCTTATAAATACTAAAGGTTTCAACTAGTAAACTGGTTTTTTAGGGACCCAATAAAACGAACCAGAAAACTGGATTTTATGCTGTGGTAAAGAAGAATCATGATTCGATAAAGTTGATACAGTATTATATGTACCTAATATGTAGGGACCCAATAAAACGAACCAGAAAACTGGATTTTATGATGTGGTAAAGAATCATGATTCGATAAAGTTGATATAGTATTATATGTACCTACTTATTACATTCCTAGTCAGTATGATGTAATTTTATAAATTTCCATAAATTGATTAATGTTTTAAAAATATGCATTGCATAAATACACAAACTATACTGAAATTTGTTTCCCAACAAAATTTGATTTAAAGATTTAAAAAATTGTAATTGAGTTTTTAGTATTAATTTAATTATTTATTATTAGATTTCATAAATGTAATTGTATTATTCCTTTTCTTTACCCAAACATAATAGTTGTACGAGCCGTTTGGTTCAAAACTAGATGCAAAAATAATTTACATAAGCTGTGCATTCGATAATCATAAATAAAACACCAGAGAGAATACTGGACTAACCACCACTGAATTCATGTGAGTCCTATCTTCTCGTCCATAAATAAGATCAAATTAAATATAGACGACAGACGTGGGTCATTAAGGTTCAAACCATGATCAGTTGATCCGTTAGCTACAGTTAGTTGTTTGAGTATACGTTATATTAATGAACAAATTCAAAGAATTTCCTTTTGAAAATTCATTTATATAATTGCATTGCAGTTTATATTTGCAATTTATATTATTTTATCTTATATTTTGTTTTGTTTTATTATTATATACATTTTGTATTAATTGGATTTTATATTATTTTATAATTTTAAGGTATTTTGATAATAAAATTGAAAATTTTTATTTATAGGCGCAAGAACAAGTGATGAGTCCTAAATAAGCTCAGAAGGATTTTTGTATGCTTGTGTCCCCCCCCCCTCCTCCTATACCCCTCCACACCCTCACCACCCCCTCCCTCCCCCCTCTCAGAGAGGTTTTTATTTACTATTCAATAATTAACAAAGTTGCAGTATCCAAAATAAAAAATTTCCAGGTACCAAATGAAGTATAATATGTCTTGATGTCTGGAGGCAGGTAAAGCTATTTTAGTTTCATTAAAAGTATATTATTATACGTGCATTATACGTGCACTTGACACTATTTTAAGGACATACAACTGCGTCGAAGAAATATTTTGTAGACATACTACATGCAAGTATGACTAAATTTTGTATATGTAAACCAAATGGGAGACTAGTCCATATGTATTTTTTCCACATCAAATTTGTTATAATTGATTATTATTGAAAAAGAATATATTTTAAGAAGACATTTATTACTATATTTCTTATGTAAGTGTTAACAAAAATCTAAACATAATTTATAGTAATATATGTAAATAATAAAAATAAAATTATTCATATTTTTGACTTTTTGGGGAATTGTTTTTGAAGTGCACTCCCTCCTTGAATCCCATCGGGGGATCATACGGGTTTGGCCAAAAGGCCCACCTTTCCGAGAAACAGCATTATTTTTCCAGAGCTGGAGTTGAGGCCAAGATTTGAACTGTCGGGTTTGGACCCAGTAGTTGAAGGCTTGGAAGGTTCAAGGCCCCGCAGTGGAGAATAAGGGGTTTCGTAACCTTTGAAGGGTCACAATACATTATATATAGAAGAGTTCGCCATACCTATTCTATGGAGATAGGTGATTAAAAGAGGTGTTTGTGGATGTCAATTTGGAATTAAGTGCAGCGGGTCTGTCTTAATCGTTTCGAGACCTTTGTGAATGGCAGTGTGGTAAGTGCGCTACGATGAACAACACTTTTTGGCTGGAATGGAGAATTCTTGAATAGTTTTGCCTTGGGAGAGGATGGGTATAACAGCATTTCTGTTTGTATTCCTTCTAGTAGATGACCAGTTAATTTACAGTTCTAGGTAAAATGTGGATAAAGAGTGGAGTATCTTCTTTGCGGTGTACTTTCTATGGTCCTGGAAATCGCTAACCTTGATCGGATCGATCAGGATGGGATTGAACTTGTCAAAGGTGGAATTCCATAGAGGTCTGGGGGCAGAAGGGAAGGGTCAGCTCTATGGATGTCATTAATGTCAGTTCCTAGTATACCCGTATTCGTTATAGACTTCCATGATCTGATGCTGCGGAGCCATTTCCTGACAGGGGCGTAAGGAACGAAGTGGGGTTGTCTACGGGAACACTTTTGACTTTTTCTAGGAGGATGCTCGTAAGGTCATAAGGCGGACGAGTGTGTCGCATCAATAAGGGTGAAGTGGCAACATCCGAGGATGGTACAGGTGGCATTGTTTTTTCGACTTCTAGACTCTTGGCGTTAGTGTATGTGGCAGAGCCAAATTAGTGGTATACGAAGTGGCTTCAATCAACCTCCCAACCCTACAATGAAGATGATATACCGTTAAATAGATTACAAATGACCAACAGATATTGCATTGCTTTGTGTAAAGTGTTTTCTAAATTGTGTATTGTGATATGTGTCATAAAGTATAATTAATTGTTTTTGCTATAATATTTGAACTCTTGTATAGTATGAGAGCTCTTTAACATTGTAAGATTATATTATAATACTGGTATACAATCAAATATTGTTTGTGGCGCAGTATAATGTAATCTAAATTATATGGTTAACTTGAACATTGTGTCGCCACATAATACAAATTTTATACAATGCACACTTTTACATTCAAAATAAATTAACATTTGACTTCTCAGGTTATCGCAATCTTGTTTTGCTGGTGCCGCTCTGTGCGAACTAATTCAAATATGGGACTATTTATTCAGTGAGTTTAATTTTAATTTCATTTTTATTTCGTAATTTAAATATGATCCTTTTTATCGCAATTTTGATAATAAAACATTGAAATAAAATAGCCAGATGAAATGTACTGACCTTACGCAAAGGCCAACACCGCACCTTTCCACTTTAGCTAGCCTATAACTTCGTGTCTCAGTATTAGCTCTTTAATTCTAGATGTATAAGCTAAATTCACATTGAGGTCAAGGCTTTCAGCTCATGCATGGAGCACGCGACCTTAACATGTCTGCTCTCTGAATTTCTCTAGCCGGTCGAAGGTGCTGTATGAAGATAAGATTGTTCTATGTTGAAGGTAGCACTATCTATCAGTGATCCTGAACTTTGTCTCCAACTGCTAATGAAGAAATATTTAAATCAATGTCACTAGCTAATCTATCTAGTTGATTAAAATCAGCTTAGCTCGTTCGTTGTGCGTTCATTAGGAGATTCTCACCTATCGGTCAGTCATGTCTCTAAACGATGAAGTAATGCAACAAGCCGAGAACACGTCTGTTGTCGTCGGCCTTCTGGAAACCGCTATCACAACGGGAAATATGTCACAAAATTTTGCAGCACAGGTCTTTGAAACGTGGCTTCAAAAAAAGTTCAACGATAATGACGCGGAGTCTACGGGAAGAATCTCGACGGATTACTCCAGTTTTTCCAAACGGAATCAGCCGGCAACCCCACCTCCATCTCCGACTACACCAGTCTCTAAAGCTTCTGAAGAATCCATATTGCGCAGGTCCTTCCCAAAAACCAAGTCTAAAAGAGGCCTACGACGTAAAATCAATTCTCTACTTTGTGGCATGAATCAAATGGCCTCTGACGAAAGCAAGGAATACCAGAACTTTCAGGACGAACTCTCGCGTCGTAAGTCAATTCCGTTGCCTAAGGTCCCAGCATTCACCGGCTCTCCTTTTCCTCAATCGGTAATGATGTCGGAATCCCTGCCCGATAGTTCTGTATACTGTGTATACGCTGTTGACCAGTCCACTCCATCCTGCTCTCTCGAAGCGGACTCAGTTTACGACACGACCGATGACCAGGCTTCCTGCTACCCAACGACCACGGACTCGCGTGGGTGCGCCTACAGCTTCAGCAGTAGTGAGATGTCCTATGGTCAAGAGCCCAATGTCAACTGTCGCATCACTCGATCGCAGAGCATCCTACGACCTCCTCCCAGCGATATGGGAGTCGTCGTTGAGTCCCAGATTAGTCTCAGCTGTCCTTCTTCATCCACAGCCCGTATTGACAGTGGAATAGATACCTTAGAAACTGTTGACTATGTCGGCAGAGGTTGCTTATCTTAATAGTAAATAATAAACAGTATCACCATAGTATATTGCATTTTAATTTTCGTGTTCCACATATTGTAAACTTTACTTTTGACAAACAACCAATTTAACGTTTCATGTAAAATTATTTCTTTTTTGTGTATGTCATTCAATTTCTGCATTTGTACTTTACCTAACATATTTCATTTATGTATGTATTGGTATGTTCTTTTAGAATTATCAAATAGTTCTATACGTGTAAACTTATTGTAAACAAAACAAAGTTTATAAATATCAAAAATTATAGTTATAAAATAACTTTATATTTTAAATAAACCAAATAAAATTTATTTTTAATTTACACATGTTTTTATTTTGAATATATGAATAATGTACGGCGGGGTTCATTCACTGTATTTTCAACATATCGATCTGATATAGATCAAAATTGTTTTTTTTAGAAATTGTTAAAATTAAATATTAGGAATTATTTAAAACATTAAAACTATGCTATATATTTTTAATGATTAAATCAGGGGTTGTATCTCCTTTTTATTAATAATAAATACGAGCGTTGGGGATGGAGGTATTTTTTATAAGATACAATAATTATTTAAAACTATATTTTTTAGAATAAATTTATCGTATTACAATTAAATCTCGAAAAGTCTGATAGTTAGTTTCTAGAAATAAACTTTTTTGAATTTCTATCCATGTATTTTAAAATTAAACCCAATATTAGTTTATAATAATTAAATATTCATCAATAGAAAAATAAATAGAAGTTATTCATTTCAATCCATTTATATATAACTATAGTAATCTTACGTGTGGTCAAAGTTAAACTAATAATTATCAAAATTATTTCTGTAAACGTGATCAATAAATTGATTGTATAATAAAATAAAATTATAAGGTTATAATAAGCAAAATTTCGATTATATTATTTGCAAATAGAGATAATAAAAATTATGAAATAGTGAAACAAATGACTTAATTTAAAGGCCAATACAAAGGAAATAAACATGTTTATTCAAATTTCTACTATTATTCATAATGTTATATATAAGATGTATTAATAAGAGTTTAATTAGATTTCCTATATTGATTAATAATATAGATTTTTTGTTCATCAAATTATTTCGATTTTGCTTGGGTATGAAGAAATGATTGTTGTTCTCATGCCAAATTTAGAACCTTGTAACTATTAGTAATATGTATAAATAGCAATTTTAATAGTTCAAAGGTATTTATTAACACAGCAAAACATTATCAATCGTTTTAGGTAAATAAGTATTTGGATGCTATTATATAGTTAATATGAAATGAAATAGTTTTAAATTAAATAGACTATGAATTTTATTTAATTAATAAATATTTAAATAATACTCTAAATTAATATAGTATCTGTAATTTATTTATATTTTTATTAAGGAAAAATCATTTTTAAATTTTGTTATCGGAAAAATAATGAAATTGATTAAATATTTATATTTGAAGCACAATATATTAAATAGACTTTGCAAAATAAGTATTATAGAACATATGTTAACCATTATATTTGAAGTAGACTTATTAGAAAAAAATTCTTTCAATTTGACATTGTAATTTTATAATGATGCAAAATTATATTTATCACAATATAACATTTTAAGCAATGATACATTTTTAAAAATATATAAATCAAAACCTAACTTGTTTTCCTTTTTAATAATCACAAAGAGGATATGTGAAATTTCATATAATTTTCATTTGTGAAATTCACCTTTGAACTTTCAACAAAATTGATAGATATTTGTAGAATTCTACTTGATAGTAATACATCTTGTAGACTCTTAATTACTTAATTACTTATGCATTGGTCAAAAGTACCATATTATTAGTTGTGGAATAATATCGTTTTTCGTAATATGATACATCTGTTGGCTCTAAAAGGAAACATGATTTCACATATTTGGTTTCAGATAGACATAATATATAATATATTTTAATATTATATGTAGATTATATTTTATTTTATTTTATTTTATACTAAACAAAGGTAAGTCTTGAGATACAAGTTGTATATTGAATTCAACATTTCGTCCGCCGTCTTCCTCCGGGGCTACAAACTGGGTTCCAAGGTAAAAATATGAGTGCAGTATCTATTCCCAACCCACACCCAATATGGCAAAATAGAAACGCGTTAATATAGATATACTAATTACAATCCGCGAGTTATTAGGGATAGTCGATGCCTTATTCCCGACAGACTTACGTGTCTAGTCTGAAATCCGAAGGAAACAAAAAAAAGTGAGGTTTTTGCGCTCGGCTGATACAAATTAACAGGCGACATGAGACCAGTAAGCGCATACCAGCTATGTCTTCATGTTAGTTAAAATCTCACGAGCGCAAAGATCTCAATCTTCTTTGTTTCCTTCGGGTTTCAGACTGGTCATGCATGTCCGTTGGGGATAGATATACTGTTCTCACCTTGGTATCCAGTTTGTTTCAATAGCACCCGTTGAAGCTGCATTCAACATACGATTTTTATCAGAAGACTTGCCTTTGTTTTTATGTTTTTATGTATATACATCCGGATACCTGTGGATAAACAAAATCCTGTAAATGTTAAACATCCTGTGGTACAGATTTCAGAAGAATAGTCTACTATTCTTTGATAGGAGCATATACAACGTCTCATCAAATCATAGTATTTATATTTGGTGTCTTCGTGTGTAATGAATATACTTTTCATAATTTAAATATTTTTAAGGATCCTTCTAAATAAACCGCATTTAAATTATTTCTGAGATATGTATAAAAGTGGCAACGGTTCTATATATCGAACGGCGTTAGTCATTTTTGCGCTAGCTACCTTGTGTGGTCTAGGTTTTCATGTGTACACCCAAGTAGAGCGATTCATCTTCCAGAAAACACTTATTAATAAAGAAAAACTCACAAATAATTTTCGCTTTCCCTCTATAACCTTTTGTCCATCGAATAGATATTCAACCGACTATTTCGGAAAGACTGAAGCTTTATATCTACAATTAAAAACATTCTGGGAGAGTTTAACATCCACACTTGACTCTGGCTTAAATGAAGATCCAAAAATTTTGACAAGATATTTCATGCGTTCTCATGCGAATATTAGCAGCAAATTCTACAACCCTATCCACGATCATTTTATCCACTGCTCTTATCGCAATGAACTTTGTTCACTGGCCAATTTTAAGATTTTTATCGATCCACAAAAGCAATTTTGTTTTACCTTCATTCCACCACAACAAAATTTATTTGAGCACGGACAGGTGGGTGGTCTGTATTTGATTCTTGACCTTCAAAGAACAGCGGAAATCAACACTAGAACCGAAAATGTAAGTGAAACTATGAATATTAAAACATATGTATATAAATTTGCTTTGACAGATAACACTATTGTTAGTGTCTCATTCATTTTAGTGTTTCAAATTTTAATAAGTTTTGGTTTATATTATAAATATATTCATTTTTCACTTCTTTAAGATTATATATGATAAATGTTTAAGTTGTATTATTCAATTTATAATTAGCTATTATGTTAGTTAAAGCATTTTTAGAACTGCGTAATTACTAGCTTTGAAAAATTGCTTTATATATTAAATTTATTTAAATTAAGTTTATAAAGTTTTTTAGATAGAGTTTTTATTTTACTTTTATTGTAATTTTCTTTATTTATATAACAACTTTAAATATTCAAATAAAATATTTCCTATCATTGTAATCGGTAAATTTTAAATGTTTAATCTCAGACAATGTAATGCTTATATTAAAAAATATTCAAGAGTATTAAAGTATTTTTTATCAAATTCGTACATATTGATTAAACCCAGCTTTCATTATTTTATTAACAACAAATATGGTTATGTTGGCAATTATTTTCAAGAGACATTTTTTCATATTTTTCATATTCTAAAATTAATTTCACTTGTATCTACTTTTAGAGAGACTTGACCTTAAATTACGATATTACACTTCACGATCGTAATACCTTTCCAAACATGAACAATTATAATCCCTTGATGATGAACAATAACCAAAACAATTTACAACTAACAATGAAGATTAAGAAGATGCTAAGTAGCTCTGAATTTCCGTGCTTTGACGGTGATAGAAATATTTCCATAATCAATTTTGGAAAGTTACCGCGTGAGAAAGAATGTTTTAAATATACCTTCGAAAGTTGTCGGGCGGTTCTAATTCAGAAGCATATATTTAAGAAATGCGGATGTTATTCCGAGTTGTATTTGGTGCCAGATCATGAGAATTACAACCATACGAGATTGTGTCATGATATATTTTTTGATAAAAAGGAAGGTGACATCTCTAGTCTTTTTGACAATAGCACTGCATTTAATGCAGCGGTTCGGAATTCGAACAAGTCAATAATATTTGAAAGAGTGGCGTGTCATTTGAGGGAGCATAAAAGCCTGTCAAAAAATCCTATTGTTGTGAAATCATGTGAAGTGCCCTGTGAAAAGGTAAGTTATGACTACAAACTTGAAAGAATTAGATGGCTAACTGAGAAAGTCTTTAAACTCGAAAAATTTGTTTTGAGGAAACATCGAGAAGATTTTTTCAAAATCTCAAATTTGAGTCTATCGATGATGCCGGTTACGAAGAGAAATGTTGTCATCGTTAAAATATATCCGGTCAGTTTAGATACAGTTGTGAGTGTGGATATGATTTCCTTTCCCATTACGGAGTTTCTGTCATCCTTGGGAGGAATTGTGTCGATTTGGATTGGTCTGAGTGCATTTCATTTCCTTGGTTGGATTTTAAAAGGGGGGAAATATTTGTTAACCTCCACGAACATAAAGAATTCGTTTAATTAAATATTGGAGAAATGTTTATTTTATATAACCATAGATACACTAATTATACATGCCATGCATATAGGGAAACGTTGTATTTATTTTGTTTCTGTATTCATTAATTCAATTAATAAAATTTAACTTAAATTTATGCATAAAATAAATATTTTCATACTCCCGAAATAAAAATTTCATTGTATGATTCATTAAAGTTTAAAGCTTTCGCCTGAAAATATTAATCTATAGTTGATAGAATCCGCATGAATATGGTTCATTGAAAAAATAAATTGCAAATAATATGGTTTAAGTAATGCCTTCAATCATGAAGCTCCATTTTTCAAAGTTACACATAGATACATCTTAATTAAGCGTTACAAATTAATTAAAATCCCAGCAAAAAAGTGGAAACATCTCTATTTTTACCTAGAAAGGCGATATTCGCATTATACTCTTGCCATTGCAAATGTATAAATGTATTTTATTTAGTATCCTCTAGAATTAATTACAAAATTTTAGATTAACAAAAGTCTTTAAGATAATTTACGAAACTTAATTATCATTATAAATAAAGTAACTAGGTATCATCAACATTTTCAATTCTTAATCAACAAATCAAATTGTCATTGAAAATTATATGCTTCAAAGCTATATTATTCTTTTTCGTTATATAATATATAGATGGAAAACAATTGGCAAAATATTTTTCTTTAAGATTGTACTCCAAAGATATATGTAAAATTATAGTACATTTTTATATAATTAATGCATCATTTTAAAATATTCCTTAAACTAGATATATATATATACTATATCAATCAATTTATGTAATATTAATGTATGAGAGAACTAAAATATACACAGCTTTAGTGTAATCAAATCATATCCACTCTTAGTTTTCAAATATTTCTGAGAATAAAAAAACAGAGATAATTAAGTAAATGGGGGGTTAAATATTTGTTAAGTAAACATTCATCAAAAATGTGATAAATTTAGTAAACGCCACGATAAAACGCGACTATTTTTCGAAGCCAGTATTAAATTAGTTTGCACAAATCTGAAACACAGAGTTTGCATGCATATAACATAGGTATAAATTGTTGAATAACCTCAATTACCCAATGTCACACTTCAGCTAGTAACTGTGTAACATCTCAAAAGTCAAGTATGGCGAGAAAAAAATGTGAGTGTCTTTTTTCTTTCATTTTTATATAATATGGGTAGGTACTAGCATATCAAAAAAATCATTTTCTTGAAATACTGATATTGCTTATTTAACCGATTTTAACGTCAATCGAAATCAAATTTGTTCCAACGGTATTTATGGTAACAGCAAATATTTTGAACAAATATGGTACAATCAAAATCATATTAGTTTAATCTACTATTTATCATAGGATATAGATATTACAAACAAAGGGAATTAATTTTATGTTGTTATTTACATTCAGATAAGACTTCCGGTAAATCTAAGGCTGATGCCATTGCCAAATTTTAATGAGAATTTATTTATTGATAAAGAACGAGAAAGAATTATAATTTATTTAATGTAATGGACAGGGATGACAACATGGAAAAATCGGACGAAGAGGGTACTGTGCTACAAACTACAAACTACAAACTACAAACTACAAACTACACGACAGCTTTTTGGACAACGAGGACCAAGCATGTATAGGTTACCCACACATATATATTTAAGCAGCCTGTTTTAATCTCAGGTTATTTCATTTTATTTAAAAATTCATTTAATTATTATAATTGAAAACATTAAATCACACTTTCTGTATGTACATTTTCACTAATTTTGCTATTTTTTTCGGGAGATAATGGTCCACCTTCTGACAATTCTGACAATGATGACGTCCACCACGAACATAATTTACTGGAGGTTGGAGTTAAAAAGAGTTTCATTCTCCCCAAAATACATTTAACAATAATATCCAACAACTCCAGAAAAACTGATGACACCATATGCACTTTTAAAACAATACAGTAATGATGATATCCTTTTAAATATATGTGAAGAAAGCAACAAATATTTTTTCCAAGAGATATCTTCACAGCTTTTAAATTGCTACCAATCCAAAAAGAAATTAAACAAATCATTGGCTTTCTGTTCAAAATGGCCAAAGATAATTGCCTTAATAGTGGCCAAAATTCAGTTTCAACTCGTTTGTCATTTCATTCATTTTGTGATAATGAAAGTGAAACTGTTGATAAAACAGATAAGGCTTGGAAGATCGAGCCATTTCTAGAGGCTTTCCGGGAAAATTGTCTGAAAATAGAACCAAAGGAACATCAACGCGTTGACGAAATATCAATTGGACATAAAGGGAAGAAGGGTCCAAGACAATAAAACCGCAAGAAGCACAAAAAGTGGTGGTTTACATTATTTGCCAGGACTGGGTCAGCTCTGGTATTGTCTACGAATTTATAGCCTTATACTGGCTCCACCAAAGGAAAACCCTGTGAAATTAGTGCTGTTGGCGACCACGTTCTAAACCTCTTGGAAACATTGGCAGAAGGGGTAGCATTCAAAATATCTGCGGATAATTATTTTGTGGGATTACGACTAATTAAGAAACGGCATGCCAGAGGTCACCACTTTACTTCCACCTTCAGGTACAGTCGATTTTGTCATCCATTTAAATCAGATAAAACAATGCAGGCTCTTAGATGAGATACATCAGATGCATGGATTCTTCCAAAAGACAATATCATCGCATTTAAATGGTGTGATAATAGATCAGTGTTTAATACATCCACTATTCTGGATGTGAACAAATTACTTTCGTTCAGCGATATAACAAAAAATAAAGTGGCTATATTGAGGGACATATATGTCCCCATATATTATCTCCGATTACAACTCACACATGGGGGTATTGATTTAAACGATGATCTAGTACAACTGTATAAATTTCATTTTCGGAGCAACAGATGTCCACTGTATATCTGGCATCAAGCAGTGTAAGATATAACCTACTTGATCGATCACTTCCCTTTTTATAAGGGAAAACGTGGCAGGTGCAGTTTATGTCCCGTACAAACCCGAATTCTGTGAAATGCAATGCAATTCTGTATATCAGTAAAGACAAAAAGTATTTTAACAGAAACCACCACCAGTGATCTGTGTCTATCTTGTGTTAAAGAACCTATTCTATGATACCTCCTTATAGATATTACTATACTATTTTAACTATTACTATGTATAAAACTGTTACAGAATTCCATTATTATAGGACTAATTGTTTATCGCAATCTGAATAAACTCTGTTCAGGGGCTAATCCAGCGAGGGGCGGGGGGGTGCACGCCCGCTAAAATTCTTAAAAGAAAATTATTTTTGTTAAAATTTGTTGTTTTTATTGAAATAATTTTTTCGCGGTTTTTCGAAATTGCATGAATTAATTTATTTGAGTGACTTGTATTTTTCGGACCTAGTCCTTGGGACCTAAGGACAGGATCCAGTAAAAAAATTAGCAAAAAAATCATTTTAAAAAAACGTTATATCAATTCTAGCAAACTGGACCTTTGCTTCATTCCAAGTATTCTATAAAAATTGTTGAGATGTTTAAAAATTATATAAATTTTTTTTTGTATAATGGGGGGAAACGGCTGAATCCGTTGTCTGTTTTTTGATTAGACTTTCTAGAAAAAAAATATTGCCAATTTATTGAATTTTATAAAAAATTTAAATTTTCTCTAAAATTTTTCTGTTAACTCTATCGATTCCAAACTTTGCAAATTTTAATGTTGGATGTTTTCCGACATATCCCCGCAAAAAGCTAAGAAAAATTTGGTCAGGGGGCAAAGTTATCAAAAAATTTCTTAGGGTTTAAAAAGGGGTCTTTAAAATATTATGACTAACCTCGTAGAGTCGAGATTTTGAGTTAGCTACAGATTATGGTGTCTAAGTAACTAAGTAAACTGGTAACTAAGAGATCTGCCAAACGAATCTGCTCAAAAAAGCTTTAACAAAAAGTTTGGTCAATTTTTGCATTTTTATTTTTCCAAAAAATTTTGTTCAAATTTGTTTTATTTTTTATATATTTTTTTTTAATTAACAACGCCAAGGTGTGTAGAATTAAATTCTGCATACAAATCAAATCAAAAATTTTAATTTTGACACTTTATTTAAACAAAAAATCGATTTTTAACGTTTTTTGGCCAATTTTTGTTAGGGTTAGGGCAACTCACGTAAGTTAAAGAAAAGTAAAATTAGGGAAAGTTTAAAGGGATATAGGCGAAGGTGGCCCTAGTGATGTAGTCTTGGTTTGACGATACGACGTATAGTTCGCTTTCAATTGAAGATATAAAAAAATTAAAATGTCAAAATTTTTCCGTGTCATTTTCCTGTCTTTTACATTGGGAAAATTTAAAAATCTATTTTCTCTGGAAATAATCTTCCAATCTAGGATATTTTTTTTATTTATGGATAGAGAAATCCGTCATGGTTAGGAACATTAATTTTGTAACGCTCTAGCATCTATTATAAAAAAGTTATACGCAAAAGAAAGAAATTAAATAAAATAAAATCCATTTATATAGTAAAACCTTAAATTTCGGTTTTTAAAAAATTAAGTGTATAATTTTTCTGATTTTTTGCATGTGTACTTGGAGAGGTATGATTTTTTGTATAGTGTAAAGGAGATCATTATAAGCACTTTTTCATTGACACATGATTTAAGCATACTTTAATATCCGTAATCTTTGTCTGAGATGCCAGGAAATGCATTCTAAAGTCTATAAAATCAACAACAAAATATTCCTCGCGAGCTCCGTTTTATAGGCTCGCTCCGCAGGTCGCTCGTCATTTAACATATATTACGCCCCCCTAACTGAAAATGCTGGATCCGCCCCTGCTGTTCTTTGTCATTTTTTGTTTTACTTGTTTGATTGAGAAGTTTTATAATTACCCTGTGTTTATTTGCACTCCCCCTCATGTACCATACAGTCGATTTAATTTGTTTTTACTAAAAAATAGCTCAACGATTATTGGTAAAATAGTGTAATTTACTTTCTTATGATACCTAATGAATATTATGTATCATTAGTTCTTCAATTGATCATGCAATATAGACTACAGCGAAGAGATGTTCATTTAGGAAGATCTGCAATCTAAAATCAATGCTTACCAAGTAACTATTAGTATATTCTATAAAAATATGTCGATTATGCCTAAATCGATAAATAATACAAAATTAAGTATATGTCATCATAATATTGTTTTCATATAATTTGTATTAGAAATGCATGTATATGCATGCTACGAGAAACATCTCGTTCTTTATAAACAAATGGTTAGTTTTACATATGTAATTAAATTGATACCACAAAAAACCAAAATAGAAGATCAGCTACAGATCATACCTATGACGGTGGGTTACCATGCCAAATCTTTAATATAATAATTTTAATTGCATGCCTTCACCACATGGTCATTGCCGGAATAAGTACAGCTTACAATAGTCAAATAATCAATGTACAGCTTAATTAACAATCATCTCTGATTTTCTCGTGTATAGATGTCGCTTCTATAATCCCTGTAAAATTAACTGTAAAATTATAATATAATATTTCTGTTCAATAATAAAAAATAAAGGTCTCTTAATATTGATAGAAATATTGTGTTTTCATAACTAAAGAATGTGATCTTGTATAAGTTGTTAACTATTCAAGATAGGTTTCGATGAATATATGCAATTATATTTCATGTTATGTGTACAAAAATGCACATATTTAATGTTTTAATATATGAATTTTCAACAAATAATTTTTTATGTCAATAATAAAATAAAGAGTAAAATAAGATTACTTAGAAAGCCGTGTGAATTTAGTCAACGATCCAAGGGTCCCAAAAATACGTGAAACTTTGCTCGAACAGATTTATGGACTCAATCTATCAATGGCGGTCCAATTGGTGAATTCAATATAGAGATGGACAAGAATCTGCTTGTTGCTATACAGATTAATATAATGTGATAAAACAAAAAATTACATTAGAATTTGTAGGAACTCATGGCTATGACGATTATAATATCTGCTTCTGTTATAACGAAAAGGGTCACTATAATATTATTGGCTGCTATATAGTCTCTAAACATATCTTACGGTGGCCTCAATCAAAATTTGAAAAGTAAATATCGTCAATCAGGGATCAATCCTATCTAATCACATTTTGTGAAGTTACATATAGTAATCAAGGCAAAGACATGAAAAGGTATCAAATAGTAGCAACAAATGAATGAGTAAGTAATAGAATGGTCGTTAGAAAAACTCACAGAGGGATCCCAATAAAAATCGATCTTAGTCAGGTGAGCAAAGTAATTTATTTTACCTGAGTGACAAACCTTTTCTTTAATAGAAAAACTACCATTTGATTCCTTGCCCCCAAAAAACCTACATCTATATATCAGAATATAGTAAATATGTAGCTGCATTATGTCCATAGATAATAGCAAACGTAGATTTCAAACGGCGGCCATTTTGAAATCCAATATGGCGGACTTAAGGAGAGAATTTCCAGTGGCCCAATTTATGTTCGCAATATATTAATGTACACTTGTGCCAAATTTGGTGCTTGTTTCACAAAATGCACAAACGGTTTGCTATGCTGCCCCACTAATCGACAGAGTAACCCTATTACAGTAAAATTGATTTACAAAAAGTGTTTTTACAAATTCTACTGGAGGAATCAGGTCGCGGTCTCACTGTTTTCCTTACATACATTGAAATTATTCGGTATGAAAGATTGCTTTTTACTATAGAGATTAATATTATGTAATAAAACAAAAAATTACAATAGAATTTGTAGCAACTTATAATTATTTATCGCGAATTAATTTGGAGTTTTTATACAAGTGCCAGGGAATACATTAAGTTATACTTTAATATTATAATAGTCCCTGACAAGTACTATATATTGTTACTGTTTATTTGAACTAGCTATACTATACTAAATGAATTATGAGCAGTAATGAATAATTGTAAGACTTGTATGATTGGAATAATTTGTTTCAAATAATTATTGTTACTTTATACAAGCGATAAGTAATGATATTTTTACTTCCATGTACTGAATGTGTATTTTCTTGCAGGAGGGTAAACTGTATGTGATAATACAAGTGAAAGCTATATGGCGAAATAAAACGGTTTAACTAACGCGAATGGTGCTACTGACTTGCATACTATCTGTGACTAATCCAGTGTATGTAATATTACTATTACTTATATATATTACTAGTCCGAAAGTCACAAATAACCTCCCAATTTAATATTTATTTTAATTCATATTTTTAAAACTTATCCTATCATGCAACATTTATTGCGATTCATTTATTAAATCAAACAGACAGATTCTGAGAAAACGATCATAAAATCTTTTCAATAAAATTGTATCAACTGGTCGTAATTTAAGATTAAAACGATTATGTCGTTTCTAAATTAAAAACAATTTATTATCCAAATTATTTAAAATATATAAATAGCATATCAGAGAAACAAGCTGATTTATTTTTCAGGAACAACTTTTGGATGCATTTATTACTATTTTTAAAATAATAATTTCAAATTAAACAAACCAATATTTTGCAATTGTTCAAAGCAACAAAATATGGGAAATGTTAGAAAAAAACAAAGTCACGTTATATTTTTTTCTTGTTTTGCATTCGAAGTCAATAGATATTTAACTCCCTTCAAAAACCAGTGAAGAACATGAAATATACTTATGCCAATCCAAAGCGCCAAAATGCACCCTATAGTAGACAGAAATTCAGTCAATGGTAACACCATCACCTCGTCGCTTTCGACAAAATCCAAATTATCTGGAAATATGTTCAAGAAAACTGATTTTTGCTTTACCGCAGGCAAACCAACTTTACTCAAATTAGAGGCTTTGGCGAATTGTGTTCTTTGTTCCGTTAAAAGATTGTTTGATATAACAATTCTTTTTAACCAAGAGTTATTTTCGATGTGATAATCGTAAAAGTATTCCTGGCATGGTCTTTCACATGATTTGGCTGAAATGGGATTCTTTAGGAAGGTTTTAAGTTCTCTTTCATGGCAGGCTGCTCTATCGATAACCACTGAAATGTTAGATTTCCTTAAGTAGAAGTCTTCAAGTCCAATGTCAAGAATATTTGAAAGCAAAATAGATATTTCTTTGTCATCTTTATCGAAAAACATATCATGACACAATCTCGTATCGTTGTAATTCTCATGATCTGGCACTAAATATAACTCGGAATAACATCCGCATTTCTTAAATATATGCTTCTGAATTAGAACCGCCCGACAACATTCGAAGGTATATTTAAAGCTTTCTTTCTCATGCGGTAACTTTCCGAAATTGATTATAGAAATATTCCTATCCCCGTCAAAGCACGGAAATTCAGGTTGACTGATTCGTTTCTCCTTTTTCATATTAATTTTCATATAATGCTGTCTTGGGACCTCAATAAAAGAAAAATCTTTGGATGTATCGGGTATTGTACCATGATCATGTAGAGTAATCGCATATCCATAAAGCATGTCCCTCTATTTGAAACAAACGAGATATTAAAATAATTAAAATAAATATATAACTACATACACTTACTGTACCTACATTGCTTCGATTAATTTGTATTTTTAATTTGTTAGGTGCTATATAGGTACAATAAGATTCTAAAACCATCTTGATTGTGAAACTTAGTTCTTCAATAATTTAGATAGAATCATATAGCGCAGAGCTTTGATTATCAATTTATAATTGTAACTTTCTATTAGAGATGTTTATTTTCAAAATGATATCTCTATATATAGTGTTAAAACAGTAAAAATCTTTTTATTCAAATATTATACAATATATTTTACATTTTACATTTAAAATTGATTCAGTTACAAACATTTTTCTATTGGTTTTAAAATTTAACCATTTAAAACTTACATTTTGAACTGCAGTTAAACGAAAACGGGTTTTTTGAGTATCAAGAACTAATTGCAGACCTCCTTGATGTCCAGTTTCCAGTAAATCTTCTCTTGGAGGAACAAAAGTAATGCAAAAATGATTACGAGGATCTTTAAATATTTTAAAATTGTCCAAAGCACAAATTTCATTACGATAGATGCAAAAGATTATATTTTGTTCTATAGTTAAATAAGTGTCCAACTTTACATAGCCATTAGAACGTATGGAATACTGACTTAGTAGTGCAGCATCTTCATTAATACCACTTTCTGGCATCATTGACAAAATCCCCCAATATTTTTCGACTGCAAAAAAATATGGTTTTATTCTATTTTTAAAGCTTAACTGATCATATTTTGATACTGGACAAATGGTTACATCTGGAAAACGAAAGCCGGCTAATACTGTCTGCTCGTTGAAAGTCTTTTCGTGTCCGAGATATCTGTCAACGAGGGTGTAGAGGTGAATGCATGCACAGACGCAAGTAGCAAGAGCAATAATGGTAAGAGCAGCTCGATTCGACATTGCGACGGAAGATTTTTTTGTTTATTGTGATTCCTTTCTGCTCGTGAGCTGAATTTTTATTGAGAAAAAAATTTCTATTCTGCCTTATCCAATCAAAAAAGATTATTCCAGTTTATCCAATATAACCAACGTTTATTCAGAAAGGATTATTATATAAATATTACTTTATATATAATTTGCAAATATTTTGCAAATTTTATTTACATTCACTGTATCATAGTTTAGCAACATTTACCTACAGCGAATCCAAAGGCCAAACATAACAATGCTTCTCTAACTATTATTCTCCCTATTTAGTCAGTGACCTTGCCTATTGGAAAAATGTTTCATTACTGACGACCCCAAACTAAATGTCATGAGGTAAAACCTGATTCAGTATCCTAAAAATTAATATTTATGAAAATAAGTGAAAAATAATCGTAAAATACTAACAAAATATTACATGATCAGTGTACACACTATATATTTTGGGAATTCAATTACACAAAATTTATTCCTCAATATAAAATTTGATAAATAATGGAAATGTATTAATAGTATTTAAAATATCGGTATGCCGTTATATTGTCTTTAATTTAAAAACTTGTTATTATTTACACCAGTATAACCAAAATAATTTTATCATTTATTAATCACAGTTCAATTACTATGAATTATCTTGTGCTTTTTATATAATCCCAATTGACTTTTTATTTTGGTTTTTACGATTAATTGTTACTAAAAATTCATATAAATTTGATCTTTTCTATCAGTTTTTTTTATTAAAATATATGTTTGGAGTAGGTAAGAATATATTTATCAATAACTAATACATTTTTATAGATTTATATTTTTCATTTGATAATATCGTATTCAATTACCATCTGAAACTTAAACAAATATAAGAATTAAATTACAAAAGACGCATGTATGTTTGTTTTTTCTGATAATTAAATTATAGTTAAATCAAACTTAATATAAAATTATTTTATTAACAAATACATTTTAAAAAGTAACAGATTTTTATCAATGAAGGAAAAGAAAATAAAGTTTTTAATATAATTAAATTGAGCTTTTTTTGCGAATTTTCGCAATTTGAAAATGTCGAACACATTATAATAGGATATGGCAGTGCATTTGACGAATTAATTAAACGTTTAAAATTTTTTGGATAAATTTATTTATAAATAGTTATATTAAAATTAGAAAATTAACACTAATCACATTATACACAATATACCTCGCGTTTTATTAATCCATAAAATATGCTACACAAAAGGCGTAAATGCGTTTAATGTGCGAAACCATAAAATCCAACGAAAAGAAATTCAGTTACTAGTCAAAACGTTATTTTTTAAAAGAAGTCGAAATGACTTATTGATGTGGTCGGCTGTGATGCCTTTTATAGCGGGAAAATATTTTTAAATAATTATTTTTACCGTTATTATATATTTAAAATAAATAATTATGATTGATTTATAGACCTATTTATAATACAGACCTATGTATAATAAAATATATGACATCGTCTGAGCATAAAATTAAAAAGAATAATATATATAACGATATAAATTATTCACTTCTCAAAGGATGAATTGGAATTTGAGTTTTAGATACAAAAATATTATTGTTACTGCGGTGATTCAGATAAAAATATATTAATATACTTTGAGTAGACATTGAGCTGCAATAAAAACAGAATTTAAATGCAAACATATAAAATAAAAATAAAATTCATATTTCACAACTCACTATCAATATATGCTTAATAAATTATTCCAATAAAATTACAAATTATTTTTTTCAAATGACAAAAATTTAGAATAAAAAAATTATCTATGATTTAAAAAAATTGTTACATTGTCACGTACGTATTAATAATTCTATTATGTTACAAATTGACAGCATCACATGACTGTATTTATTCATCCTCAATTATAGTTAAACATTTTCAGATAAATTCTAACAATGTTTTTTTGGAAATTTTGAAACGGAAGAAACTGGCACGTATCTAAAAAAATTCACTTTTTAAATAAAATTTTTCATTTAGAAAAAAAGAATTTTAGTTTTTTGAATATTTCAAAAAATATATGTTTGATGCATAACTCAGAGAATATTTTCATAATTTTTAATTGTGATAAAGATTATTAAATATAATTTAATATAATTTAATATATTGTTTCTAAATATAACTCAGAATTCTTACCTCAAAATATAAATGTTCTTTTCCTAGACGGAATTATAAACTAAAATTCTATCAAAAAGAATAGGAACAAGTATGCTTTTTTAACCTCCAACATTGTCATGAGTAAGCTACAATTAATCACTGTAACGAAAATACACATTACGTGCTGTTGTTAAAAGTAATTTCGAATTAGTCATCGACAAACCTCCCCATAATTACACCATTACGTAATTTCTATTTAGTCAAAATTAATTCAAATTTGTCCGTTTAATATTTTTCTAATTTCGATCGATAGAATATTTTACATCATTAAATAGGTTAATTTTGGTTCCAATCTACAAGTGAAATACATCCGCTTAAACAATTGACCATTTTAGTATTGTTTGTAAATATAATGGATAAAATTGGTAACTCGTGTTCTCTAAAAAAGGAGCAATGTTAACTAATTAGAGAATTAATCATTCACTATATGAAAGTAGGTATCATAGCGGCAACAAAGTGATGTCATAATAGGATGGTCGAAGAAAAGCTACCAGAGGGATCCCAATAAAAATCGATCTAAGACAAGTGAAAAAAGTCATTTTTCCTGACAATAATTTTTAACTTTGTGATATTAAAGTAAACCACATAAAAAAATTCCAATCATCTTCTCGTTTCTTAATCTTTCTAATACTATCAGTTTTATATCTTAACACGAATTATCCACTGAAAGTGACTATGTTAGTAAATACAAAACATTCATGTAGTATTCAACACAATTAGTATATATTGTCTGAATGTACACATTAAATAAACAAGCAAACAATGTGATGATAGTAGAAGATCAAATATATTTTTATATACAATATTTAAGCATACATTATTGATCTGTACAATTGAAATTAAATCCCCTCTAGCTTAGCTATGCATCAAAATAATCATCTCGAACGTCATTGTATTCTTCTACACGTCGTTTTATCTTCGACCTATCCGTCCAGGTCATATAATCTTCCATTGGACTGCAATAGAAAACAACATTGAAAAAAATGAAATTATGCTAGAGTGTACATTTTTTACTGTTCCCATAGAAACCATAGAAGATCAATTAAATTGTTCCATGATTCTGATTGGTGTAATTTCCAGAATTAAAAAAAGAAATTAAGCACAAACTATCTTCTGCACATGATAGACAATTTAAGAAGGCGGAGTTGGTATCTTTATGAACAAACATTATTTATTATTAGTTAACAAAGCCTAATTATCTTGAGGCATTACCGTGTGACCAGAAATGCCGGATCCCTGATTGTTTCAACACCGACACGAACATTGCCTGTCTCAACAAAAGTTACTGCTGCCTTCAGTGTCTCTGACATGTGTGATCTGACCATAACAACTGGCAGGCGACGACGACAAAAGGATGATGCGGTCACAGTGTCAGCCAATCCCAGAGTCTTCTTTGTTGGAATTAAGCCCATGTGGTGTCTATTTAAAAAGAAAAGTAATATGAAATGAAGGAATTTTCATAAATAACAACCATAGTTTCCAATTGATTCGGTGGTCAAGTGTAAACTAATGTAATTCGAAAAACTTTAATTTAATCAAAGTGGTAAGAAATAAAAATTGTTTTAAATATAAAAGCATAAAAGTAAAACAATCTATATCAATGAACGAATCTTCATCTACAGTTGAGTCCGCTTATATCGAATTTCAATGGACCCTACATAAATATTCGATATATCCAAACTTCGATATGAGAGGTTTTCAAGAAAAAAATGAATGAAGACATTTTAAAATAGTACATAATGTATCTTTATTAAACACGGTTTGTAGATTACGTATATAAAATATGTATAGATACTAAATGTTTTGGAGTGATAATAATACTAATCAACGATAAAAAAGTCTGTAATGGATTGAGATAACAGATTGAGATCTTGTCACATTCTCCAATTCTGCCAAACAAGTGTACGTTTGTGGGGAAACAGTCTTGCTTTCCATCCACCTGCGAATTACATGTAGTGTGTCTCGCATAGCTTGCTTCACTAAAAGAGATCGCATTAAACCTACTTACCTAATAACTTTCTGCCCTCTCATTCAATACTTACCATATGCTGTTAAGAAATACAATAGCGCATTCTTCTCCCCCTTTTACCACGATGGCGGCTTGACTAAAAGCTGCAGCCAATATGTTGTGGCTATGCTTACCTATGCATATGTGTACCTATATGCGTGTATTGTTGGGATCATTTTGTGTACCCAGCTGTAAAAAATTGAAGACTGTTTGTGGGGAAATACGAAACAGACTTTGATATAAACATACAAAAGTATATTTTGAGCACCAGATGGTATTCGATATAACCGATTTCGATATAAGTGGGCCCGACTGTATTTTACTCATGTTATACATTTTAATAAAAGATTTAACGAAAAATTTAAATACATCCATCCATCTATTTTGAATGAAATAAACATATAAATTAAACATTCTAAATCATATTTAATAATGTACTATCACATTATAAACAAGGAAAAAATTATCTTACAGCTTTTCTAAAAGTTGTTTCGATGCATCAGCTCTCCAAGGATCCTTTTCATCTAGCTCTCGAAGTTTTCTAGCAATTGTACGAACCTGTCGGGATAGTTTGTTATATCTGTAAGCAAATGAGTACAATGTAAAATATAATTTCTACAATTTCAAATAAACCACAACAACGATTAAAAACTAAACAATATCTAAAACACACCGGAATGCAGGTCATGGATGAACCAACAAATTTTTTCCCTGTGGTCCCAAAATATTAATTTGATTTTCTCCAAATATCAGATTCCTCTAACAGTGTTCTCAAGACAACATCCCTACCTACCATTTTGCAAGTTTTCACAAAAAAAGGTGAATATTTTGAAAACAAATGTATATTTATGCATATTGTCTAAATCATCACTTAAGACTACAGTTCTATCATTCCTAATAAGAATTTCTATCACATAATACTGCAGTTCTATCATTTCTAATAAGAAGTTTGAGAAGAATTTCCATAAGATGCCCCTATGTAAACACCAAAACTCAAAATTCTGACTTAGTTGATTGAATCCAATGATCCATTTAAAAAATTGTTCAGTGCTAAATGAGATGTGTGTTTTAAATGGGAAAGATAGTTAAGTTGACTGATCATTTATTTATATTTATTTTAGACCCAGTCAAGAACATGATCAGTTCTTATATTAATGCTTTCTCAGTATTACTCTTTTCATGTTTCCTTTTCTATCAAGTTGTTATTTCTTGTCTTTTCATTTATGCTATATAAAGCCATTAAATGTACAAAAAATGGTAAAATTGTCTACAATTTACTTTAAAAATAGTATTACTTTATTTTAGTTTAAATATTCTCTATAAATAATATTACTTTAAGTGACTTTTACAAAATATAACAATAATGGATTTGAAACATGCAAACATAGTAGAATAATCAACTTATTTTTCTAAATGTTTAAAAAAAATTAGTGAGAATAAATATTGCTGAATAATACAATATAATTAAACCAATGAAATTATTCTTAATATTTTATAATAAGTATACATTATTTTTATAGAGTATATATTTAAATCGTATTTATAAAATACAATAAATAAAAAAACCTATACATTGTGCAGATTGTGTGTAATGTTTGAACTAATATGCTAGACTAATATAAACTAATACCTAATATTAATATAGTATCTTTTAAAGGTTGACCGACGTTCAGGGTATTTTTTACCCATAGCCATTTTAAAAATATCACTATAATGTCCATGTCTTTTCAAAATACTTTTCCTTTCATGACTTTTACTCAAATATTGTTCTGAACATATTCTGAAAAAATCAATCAAATCGGATGCTTCGTTCAATAGATATCACTAAATAACCATCTGCATGCGAACCAGGGTATTTTTTACCCATACCCATATGCGTTGAACTACGTTTCTCTAATTATAACCTACCAATATACTTTACTTTAATCCTATTGGTTGTAAGTCTATAAAATAATCAATGACTTCAATGACTAGATGTGTCTTACCTACATAGCTGCTAGTATAAGCCTAGTTGTAATAAGTAATCATAACATCCTCGTTTATATTTTTATTCAGTTATTATTATTGGAAATACTATAAAATGTTGCGTTCTAAACGTGCAAGTAAATATTCCAATATTAATGAGTATACAGAAGTCGGAGATACAGATGATGACTCAAATGAGGAAAATGACATTGAGTTAAATTATTTTGATGATGTCAACTTGAACACAATTGATCTACCTGTTCAGAATGGTGTTCAAGTTGCTATCTATGTGAGAACAAGATGGACCGAAAGACAAATCAATGTTGTCCACAATGCCATCAACCGCGATGCCACGAACATCGATCCGAGTTATGTGTGAAGTGTGAGAATTGATGTACTATGTATGTATTTGGTGTGGTGACTATTCTTCTGTGTACCTACCTAGATACTCATTACATGTTTGACTATAATTGCATACATAAATATAAATATTTATTCATGGGCAACCACCTTAAATTTTTTATTAGCGAAATAAAATGAATTTATAACTAATACCTACAACTAAATATTATAATTACTAACATCCACACAAC
>JAUZNC010016559.1:45125-70208 GCA_034780395.1 Vannuccia rotundouncinata | reverse complement strand
ATTATACCATTTAAAAGTACGAAATATATTTCATTACTTCAATTTTATCAAAGTAATAAAATTGAGCAATTTATTCATTAAATTAGTCAATTTCTATATTTCGTCTCTATCATTCCTCATATATATATCTGCAATTATTATCAACGCTATATTATCCGTAGATGTGTCAATATTTGAAAGTTGATCCTCACCTAAGGAGCAACTCATTCATGCGAATCATGATTAGATATAGCAGTTATCAATCAAAGCATTTCAAAGCCACACCTATTTCGATTTGTCAAATATAATCTTCTCCATAAATAGTTTTTAAAAAATCAAATAGCTATACCTGGATATTTCATGATGTCCGTTCTTCGTTGTATCCATTGTCTCTGTCCTATTAATAAATAGTATGAATTCTAAAGTAGCTGTCATCAATGACATTTTTTTAATTACTATTTTTAATTTATTTAAGAGCCCTTTCCCTAACTAACAATGCACGTGAGAAAGTCACAAAATATATTTTGACAAAAACTATATCGAAGAAGTTTGTAAAACCCAAAAAGAATCGGTTCCAATACACATCGCGTCAATTCCTTAAGATTAACTTTTTCAATTCATTTTTCATAATTTAAGAAAAACTTTCTTTTCCACTTCAATTTTCCTGATTGCTAGCAATTTGCCGATATATATAAATATATTTAACAGGATAAGAAGACGAGAAAAAATACATAACCACTCATAAAATTGGCCGAAATTTGTCAGGCTTTAAGTAGCATGATTATTTTTAGACATAAATTCGTTTTTTATTTTGAAAACTGAAGATCGAAGTGATGTAGGACCTTGGGGGGTTTATTGTCCAAAACATCTAAGAATCAGGGCTTACAGGATTTTTCTAAAAACGGGAATATATAATCCGGCAACCGTGCGGTTTCTTTCTTTTATCATTACAGTGTCATCTATTTAAATTGAAGATATGAGGATTTTCTCAATCTTAATTCATATTGTCAGATTTTTCATTTCAACTAATTAAAGTTTTAAGTAAGCCCTGATACTTTATAGTTGCTATTATAGTTCAGTCAAAACATATATTCTTCGCTTATAATGTGTGTTTTAGAACTTGCTAGAACACACAAGGCCTACAAATTATATAAACAAAATAAATATGAATTATTTTAAAGTTTAAAAAATCATCAAGATTAAAACAAAGTTATTGAGAAAAAAATTTGTATTACCGATTGATTAATTAATTAATATATGTTGCAAGCCTCGAACAATTGTTCCTATTCCTACATAATACAAAATATTTTGTATATGACTTTCTCGATTTATGACAATATAATTGATACCAAATAAATTACTCAGTGGATTGATGTATAATACCGGCAATGTACAAAACGTTTTCACTGGGGAATAACGAATCTGATAAGGGCAATAATTGATTACTTACTATACTTATGGAAATTAAAAATGAACTAATGAGATATTTTAAACTCGTAAATAATTAATACGGGTTGGAATGGAACATTCATTTCGACGCGGGCATGCAAACAATCGTATTCCGGTTTTTCTAAATTGAATTTAAAAATATATGTTTTTTGGCATTAAATTTTTTGCTTAATAATTTTGAGTGTCCTCTTTACAGAATAAGCTTACTATTGTTTCATGAAATTACCCCCCCCCGCCCTCCTTTCGAAATTAAAAAAAGTAGCTATTGGCAATATTTGATCATATAAGAACATTTGAGTTAGTCCGACAATTGTATTATAATTGTTAAAAACGTGTTCATCTATTTAAATTTAGGAAAATTTGTCTGTGTTGGTTTTCAAATTTAACCTTCAATTTTAATCATAAAATTATTAATTTATCATCATTAATTGTTTGGACTTATGAAACTCTCTTTCAATGTGTTTTTATTATTTTTAGATCAAAACAATTCTAAAAGTCAATAATATTTGAGAATTTGAAAATTCAGAAGCCAACCTGAGAAGCCAACCTGAGAAGCCAACCAAATTCAGAAGCCATCCTTGATCAGAATTGTAAGTTGTAATTCATTAATTGTGATTAATTAATAAACACTAAAATCTGAATCACATTACCATCAATACTATTTTTTTGAATATCTTACAATAATCTTTTCATTACTAAAAACGATTATTAGAATTATTTTAATCATATTTCTAAAACGAACATTGGCATTTATTGTTTAACATAAATTATTTATCTATATAAATGTGACAATTCAAATTTATTTATGCATAGGTACAAGTTTAGTTTAAACAAAGAAGTACCAAACGTTGAATTTATATGGAGAGGCAATTTTAGTAATGCAAATTGAAATAAATGTTTAAATATCATTATATAGAGAGTTTTGCGCTCTTCGGCACCGCAGATAATACAAAGAAGGGCCTAGCAATCTGAAGGAAAGTGTAGACCTCGTAAGCCGGGTTGAAGTGAGCGAATGTGTTTCAAATAATAAGGGAGCGAATTAAGGCTTTGGGGGAATACTATGAGGTAAAACATAAATGGAAGACTTTGGAGAAACTACGAGAAAAAAGCTACGTTTAGAAAAGAGCGCCGTACTAGAATTCTGATTTCAGAGAATATCAAGGAGCATAATATCTTTGAGATGTTGAAAATCATAGTCTTTCGTTAAGTTAGGGGGAGAAAGTAGGAGAGGAGGGTAGCATAGCCTTTTACTACGTCCGTCTGCTCCACCTGCATTAATTTGTTTAAATCTAGAAAAGAACCACTAATTATTTTTACATAATCTGACTAACTGCAAAATTATCAAATAAAGATGGATTATGATACAATTTCCCCACTCTTTGTTTCTGATTAATGTTGTGTAGCTATGTTCGGCGTATTTCAACCAAACAGAATTAGTCCAAGAAAATGAGTTTCCGCTTTGAATGATATTTCAAGCCAGGGGATTCCAAAAAAGTGCTCCCCAAAATATTAAACTCGTCTAAACTACTTTTGTAGTACAACTATTCCTCGCGACAAATAATTATTTTTATTATTTTATTTTTTAGTCCATGAACTAGATATACAACTCAAAAACTTGATATTAAAACTTATTTATGGGTACATTGTAGATTGCAAAACAGAAGATATATTAAATAGATTATTCTTGAGACAATTTTCACTTTCTTAGGATGTTTGGTGCTTGACCTATTTCAACAATCAATACACATCTACAGCTTCCGGGGAAAGAAAGTTCCCAAACTTATTGATTACTGAACATTTTCAAAAAGTTATTAACATAAGAAGTTTAATGAATTTGAGCTAAAAACCAAAATATTGTCGACTATTTTAAGACCGTACATAATATTTCGAGTTTCAGTAAAGCACGCTATTCTTTCAAACAATTTTGTAGTAATAGGCTCATTTAGTCCAGGCTAATAATCCACCTTGGGAATAAATAGTATGGATGCGATTAGGGGCGATATGACATCATTATATAACAACTATACATGGTAGAAAATACAGCGTTTACAAATTGAAAAACTTTTTCGTATAGTTACATGTTTCAATAAATTGGTTTTAGTCAATTGGTAGAGATCACAGAAGATAAAATTTATTAATTAATTTGATATTTCAAAGAAATTTGCTAGATTAAACCATATTTGAAACTTAAACATATTTTTCTAAAATGTTCTTAAGCTTCGAAAAGTTTCATACGACCAAAGTTTCACTCAAATCGATGACGGTAATATTTTAAACACACACACGCTGTCTTTTGAATTCGTTTTTATCCACACCTCTTTACTTTAAAGAACAAACGGCGAGTAGTTCAAAAATAACCATCTTAATTCCTTTTAAGGACTCAAAATTGAAACAAAATTATTAAACATGGAAGCATTCTAATTAATGCATTAACTGAGAATCTTTTTATTGATTTGCATTCGCGGTTGTGAGGTGTGCAGATGGCTAAATTTTATCCCAGTGTATGAAACTGATCATCTTAGCATAAAATGCAATAGAAAGATTGTTTTCTAACTAAATTATTCATGCAATTTTAGATTAAATACCTCCCATGTCTAAACCATAATTATCCTTATAATGAAATTGTTAGCCATTCTAATTATCTTCTTGATTCCTTCTTTCCAAGTTGTTTTATTAAATTAACCAAAATCATAGCTAATGTACAGCTAAAAAATAGTCAAAAATTATCGATTTTTAAGACAATTATATAAAATGGTTACATTCTTTTCTTAAAGAGTTCAATAAGAATTATTAACAAGAGAATATTATGTATATTAATAGTGTTAACGAAAACACGTTCAATTCTAAATCTATTTCCAATTTAACTTTTAATGTATGGAGCGAGTGTTTTCATTGTTATTATCACGACAATAAACACCATGAAAAGAAATGATAGACACCCCAATTAATTGATAGACGCTTGAAATCGACTAATTTTTGTACAATGCAAATAGGACAAGACCACAGATTGTTTGAAAAATTATCTGTCGCTAAATTGTCGAAGCATATCTCTCGAGCACTATTTAGGCAGAGACAAATAGTATTTAGAAGAAATAGAATTGTCTAATGGCAGGTGGCCTGTTATCTCCAGGTATAGTTGATCTCATCTATGGCGATTGGAACAAATTGAGTTGTATAATTTTATAAATTATTTCTCGCTGAAAATTTTGATAAATATTTCGATAAATATCGCATTTTTAGATATTTTTAACAGGAAATATATTTTTCTTAGGTTATTATGTATTATTAAAAATAGGTATAATTAATTTTGTTCCTTAATATTTACTTACTTTAAAAAATGTTAACTTACAAATAAAAATAGATACGAATAGATAAATCACACAATTTTTATTATTTTAAAATTACATTTCTGTCATTTAGTCTGCGCAGTGTTGTGTAAATAAATAATCTTGAAATATAGATTCTACATTTATTAATCGTATATTGATATAAACTTTCTCTCTCATTAACATATTTTTCTTCGCTTAATAATGTTGAAGGTTTTTTAAGCAGACGCCGGGAACATATTATCTTCCTAGTTATAGAATAATACTGCTACATTTTCTTATCATGTGAAAAATTAGTGAAAATATCTGCAGCAATATATAATAATTTTATTTACGCATTTATTTTCTTAGTATATTTTCTAATTATAAATATACAAATTCTGGTTTGTGCGAGCTTATTCTGTATAGTAGAACGCATATTATTAAAACTGTTTATTATGTTTATATATATGTATTTCTGAAAACTATTATTGCAATAAATAAATATTTTAAAGTTTGAATCTTTGGAAAAATATTCCTTCATACAAAGATTTTGTTTTTTCAATAATATTTTCTTTTCAAAGATACTTTTAGCAGTGGCTCTTCAATTCTCATACTTCTATATTCACTTGACTGTTAAAATTATTTTCACATCAAATTGGAAAGAAAGCGGTTTTTAAAAATCGTTCCATCAAATTGCCAATCAAATATATCTATCGATGAGCTAATCCCCAAGGATCTAAGGTAAAATATAAGAGCTACTTTCGATGTGCGGCTATACTTTCGATTGTAATCAATAATCTGCGCTAGTCGCTCCTGATCTTGATCTCAGAACTGTTGTGTTTTCGTTCATACTTCTTGCCCTTTCAATAGTGTGTCTATAGTCTCTACTGGGAAAAAGACACAATCTCTCTGCTTTTTTGCGTGCACGTTTTTTCAGTGCGCTTCCAACTAAGTACAACAAAAACAACACCCGAGAGTGTCTCAATCTTTCGCTTTATCTTGCTCAAAAACTCCAGAGTCTGTTGCTTCCTACTTTACATCATGGAATCACGCTCATTCTATGTTAGAGGTTTGCATCTATTATAGCCAAGGCCAAAAGTAGCAATGTCCTGCCAGCTATGAATCGTAGAAACAGCACCGAAAATAAACCATCCTGCCAACCATAATTTCTACGAGTGTTTGTTTGCTCTGATCTCTCTCACTTGCGTCCTCACATTTCGCTCTCCCAACAACTATGTTTCATTTCTTCAGCTTTTAAAAGCCTCTTGACTTTAAATTTGTATGTTACTTTTCTCCCTATCTATTTTTTCCCCATTTTTAAAGAATATGTTATTCACTAAAACAATGTCACAAGACCCTGTCCGAATGTACTCTATAAGACGAAGGGAAATAATTTATTTCAAAATAATAAAATATATAAGTTAAGAGAAATTATTATTCCATCACTTCATGACAAGCTATGGACGTGAAAACAAAAGTCTTGGCCAAATATATACACTTATTCGTATTTATAAAACCTGATTTAGAGAAATATTATTGATAAAAACCCGAGTATATCAACAAAACAATACCAAGTTTGAATAAAAGAAACGCCTTTATACAGAGTATTAGGGGGTTTAAGAGAATATTTGCTGACTTTATCTTTCTCAAACTGAAATGTCGATAATCCGCATTTTGACTTTTCTTTACCTTTTCTTTATTTCTTCTGTGTTAATAAAGAAGGAAGATTTCCATTTTCAAAGTGTAATAATAAAGAACGGATGGAACATCATCATGGTTGTCTTTATAGTCCCAGGTACAAAAAGATTGTGTTTTCTTGATGTTCAGGGAAACTAACTGGTCATTTGCTTTTGCCTCGGAATAGTTCTAGCTGCTTCAATGCATTTTAATGTATTTAGCAAATCTGTCTTCCTCTTTTGTCCGACTGTACATTTTTCTAAACGATAGCATAATGGACATATTGATTGAACAATTTCAACTATCTTTTACAATAGGGGCATGACACAATACTTGCCACGAAAAGCACTAATTGGTTTTTGAATAAAAAATTGAAGTAACATGTATAAGTTGTAATCAAATAAAAATAAGAGCGAATTTTTATCTTCGAACAAGTATGGCTAACTTTAACAACAACAAGTTAAATATTTATAGGTATTAACGATGTCTTGTTAACAATTCTGTTAGGTTTTACGATAGCTATTGATGCGCAATCTATATTTCTTTTAAGACAATCGAAAATTATTTTCTTTTGTGATTATTTTCAATAGATATGATAGATTCATCTTTCTAGAGAAAAAGTTATTTCCGTAAATTTAATTTTATAATTCGTGGCAACTTTATAGATACCTAAATAAACTCTTTTGCGTATTATTTTTATTATTAAAACATTCGATTGCCTGCAACACCCACAGGAGTCTTTTTATTTTTACTTTTTCAATCATTGTAGCAGCTACCAAAGTAAATAACGCAATCGATATCATATACCTATGTTCGTATATATATACACCAAATATATCCATTTTCTTCATTAATAAAGTGTTTCGTACACATTATACTTTTACACTAAAAGCAAAAATTAAGACCAGTTTTAATTTTTTTAATCAATAGAAAAATTGTTTCTTTCATTTTAATTGAAGTCTATCGAATTATAAGGGAGGAAAATCGATGAAATGTTCATTAATTAATTTGTTATAAAACTATCCAGTAAGAATAACATTTTGCTAAATAAACAATGTTGAGAAAAAATACAAATTTAGGAAAGTTAAAATGAAAATGTGAGTTAATTTATTAATTCAAAATTCAAAAAGAACAACTGTTTTATTATAAACTTAATATTGATCGCTAGTTTGGAGATTATCTCAATAATTAATTACGAGTATTAAAGCATCTTTGTCACAATTTTAATTAAAGGCTGAACATCATCATTTAAATATTTTATAAAACCATTAAATGCATTTATAAAAAAACTCAATAGACCAATTTTATTGGAAATTGATAGATCGCTCATGCATTAAATTTACAGTTTTTTGCAAAGTTATCAAATATGAGTTAACTTTTGTTTTTATTTGCGATCAGATTTATTGTTGCAGAACGTCTAGAACTATTTATAGGAATTATTTTTCTTATATTAATTTGAATTTTACATATTTTACCATATTTTGACTTTTTATGTTTCATTATCAGAACATTTTAAAAGTAAAATAGACTGAAAATAATGTTAAAATTATTATCGATTCATAATAATATACAAAGCTGCCTAAATCGTTTAATCTTTGTAGTTAATGTCTTTTTTCTTTCTAAATGTTAGAGTTCTTCAATCGAAAACGTATCGTTTTATGCGTTTAAATACATTAAGCTATTAATTATTTGCAAGAAAACGTTACAAATTGATTAGTACAGATTAGTACACATCAAAACATTTTTATATTATCATAAACTGATTTGAATTTAAAGGAAATTCATTTACAAAGTAAGTCAATCTAATTTACATAAAAAGATTTTTGATTAAATTAAATTAAACAATATAATATATTAATATTATGGAAAGAATTCACAGTAAATTGAGTTTCCTTAAAGCAAAATTTATAACAAAAATATCGTATAACTCTATAATGTAACATCTAATTCAATTTCAAAACAGTATTTGTAATTTATAATTCTCATTGTAATCCGAATTACCAATTTATAACTAATGCAAATTTTCATGAAAAGAAGTAATTTAAAAATTGGTTTCCTAAGAAAGATCTGGGAAATTTAGACTTAGACTTTTGGATGCACATAAAAGAGTTCATTTCAATCACAATATTAACATTGCTTCTAGGAAAAGAACGCCTTTTTGAAGTCTTTATACTATTGAAATAGAAGTTAATTGAATTATTTATTTTGAAAGGAACAGACAAAACCATTCGCTATATTTCTAAGTTATATTTATTTGATAGAAGCCATTCATTACTCAGTTCTTTGTACATCTTCTGCAAACAGAAGAGGCACCTCTGCAGTAGTTCCTCTGTCTATGCCTCTTTGACTGAGATTTTCGGTGTAAGAATATGAAACAAAAATGAGTATATTATATAGTCAATGCCACAAGCAATATGAGTTTCACCTATATGGATCTGTATTAATTGCTACTCAGACTAAATTACAATGTACTAATTATCACGGACATGTCTCGCTTAAGTTTTCGACACGTTGCATTTTTGAGACATATTAATCAATCGTTTTGCAGAAAAGATTTTAGAAAAATATTTCTTTGAAATATTACAAGAAAATCATGATTTTACAAATGGGATGTATTGCTGTAGATATATATTAATAAAATGAATAAAGAAATCTCTACTTAAGATATTTTTTAAAACAAATAGTATATCCATATTGTTATATTGGATTTTCCATACACAATGTAGTAAATTATTTATTTTTTAATTAATATATTTATTCCTTTGTAAGATTATTTATTTATGTTCTGGTTTGTTTAAGGAAAACTCCGACCATCGCTCAAATGAATTTTATTCTCACAGAGCTGAGGACTCTCCATTATTTAATATAAAACAGATACATTTTTATTATAGGAAATAGCTGAGGTATATATATCAAGCTAAATTATAAAAATTTCCTATTCTACGATATAGGTAACTATGCAGACAGTGTATCTTTGCTTTATGTCTTGTTACTGGAGGGGGAAGCAGAATTGATCTAAGTTAATTTATATCCTTGTAAATTACTTGGAAACTGTACAAATAAGACTTGATTATTTTTTTATATTATAGATATATAGCTCAGCTACTTGGAGATGATATTTATAATTGGTACACTGTTAACTATTCAGTGGGTTGTATAATGTAGAATAACTTATAATTTACAATATTTTATTATCTATTGTAAGGGAAATATACCTATTTTTGTATTCATCTTAATAGTAATATTATTAACCTGTGTATGCATGCATTGAGAAACAGGAGATGCAAACAATTAGATTACTCCTTTTTTCTTTCAAAGTTTTCCATGCAGTTGCAAATTGTTTTTCACTCTATATACTATAAACTATTATTTAAACAAACAAAAGTATTAACTTTACAAAATTAAGTAGTAATGACAATTATTCCCGAGATGATGCTAATTTATAGTTGATTACTTGGTTCATTTGTATGAAATAAAATGTCTAAAAAATGTAATAATAATGTAAAAATATTAATAATTAGCTTTTAAACGTTAATGGATAAAATTAGATAAAATAGAAATGGGATAAAAATAGAAAGAATTTATTAAAAAAATAATAATTTGCATTTAAAATCAAAATCAAAAACAAATATTAATTTATTCAATTTTGTTTAATGTATGTAAATGTATTCCATTTAAAGCGGAAAACGTTTTGGAAACAGAAAAAAATTATGGTTATAATTGGGATTGAAAACGACTATTTTAGATTTTAGATAAAAATTATTATACAATTTGCTGCAGACATTTTATTGTAAGAAGGTATTTCATAAATTATTTTGATCGCTCGCATAAATAAATAAAAACCGTGCTCCACGTTATCAATTTTTTTAATTGCATTCTGTCTCTATTTATTTTGGAACTATTTTATTGATCTGATAAGTCAGACATGTGTGTGTACGATATTTGTGTGTAATAGATGATAAGGTGCCAATTTTGTATAGTTGTCGAAATGTAGGTCATATTCAGTGTTGGGAACAGAGTTGTGAAATATGCTAGCAAGAGATCCTCACTGTAAACAATTTTCCTGTATATTAAAAGTATCAAAATTAAATTAAGTAAATTGTCAACTAAGGACTCCGAATAACAACAATATATCTCAAATTTCTTGAGCTTAGTTTAACTTTATACCTGGTTTCTAATTGAAATTATAGGTTTCCATCTCTTTTAATTTTGTCGGGTGGGTTTGTACCTGTAATTTGATATTCCTAACAAATACCTTTCTTTTTATCAACAGAAAAGAATTTCCCAATTATTTATATTGATGCAAATTAAAAAAAAACTGTATTCATCATCAACATTTTTCTATAAATAAAAATTAGTGTGCCAACAGTTATTAAAGAATTACTTTTTGTACAAAAAATAAGAACTTCAAATAATTGATTATTTTAATTCAAATATGCTTATGAAAAAGTTTCCTCAAAATGAAACAAATTTTATTGAGAAAAAGGTCTTTTTAACCGTTAGCAAACTTTTGATTAAATCAAAAGCAATTTCTAACCTGAACGCATTATTTTCCATTAAACTTTTTATTTAAAACTTCCGTTAATCAACCGTTTTTAAGAAAATTGGAACAGTATATAATGAAATTATATAGTATAATTTATACTTGACATCATTTGGAATCATAGATAATGCGACCTAGCAATACCTCTCATCTTTGGAATCCTACATCATTTCAATAATATAAAGTAATAAAACGTAAGCAATAAAACTTAAACAATTGTTTAGTGTTGCGAAATATGCCATCAAACCAAAGCACTAATAATGACTTTGACTATGTTGGTTTTACTGCTTTTTTATAACACGCGGATATTATAATTCCGCCACCAATAGAGATTTGGTAGGCAAGTTATTACAGAGGGAAAAGATAGCCTGCCATCAATAAATTAGAGAGTCATCAGAAAAATGGGGATCCATTAATGGATTACATTGGCTTGTTTGTAAAAAAAACTGCGATGCTGGATCAGACACAGGAATAACTGTCACCTTTAATTAATACCGTTGTTGGCTCACAGTGCTTTTTCAAGTCCAATTTTTTATACTGGGTTTGGTGTTTTACCTAATATATATAATACTAACTATATTAGTAACATTGCATGTACAATTTTCTTTTAAAAAGAAAAGACATAAAGCTTGTGTGTTTTCTTTTGAAGAAACTGTTTTTAAAATCACGAAATAGTTCGACAATTACTTTTTTGATCTATTAAGAGAATACATGTTCGGTTTGCAGCTTCACAAATGTATGAGCGATCTTATTAAAACAAAATGTAATATAATGCCATTATAAACTATTGTGCATTTAATTTATAACGCATTTTTTAAATCGGAAATTCTCAAAAAAATATGCGAATTCTAGGAGACAGGTATTCCAAGTGAAAGATTCTTGATAATTAATTAAATTGAAATTTTAACTCAAAACTCGTTGATTTATAATATTTTATCATTTTTAACGATACAAAAATTCTAACTTTGAATGTTATACCAGTCATTATATTATACACTGTATATAGGACACGAAAGCACTAAAACAGACTAAATGTTATTTGAAAAGAATACAAATCGATAATGGTATTGGTAATATGGTTACATACAAACAAAATGTTGTAGTTAAAGGACGTCTCATGAGGAGGGAAAAGTAAAGAATGAATACGGGCTATGATTCAAATAATACTTTATTGAGGTTAAAACTTTAATATCTTTATTAAATTATGCATTTTTTGAAGCACCGGTAATTAATTTCAAAAAATAAAAAGACGAATTTCTTTATTAGTTTAAAATTAATTATAAAGTAAAATTATTAACGGTCTAAATTAAATCTATACTCAACTTATGTTTATGTCCTGTTCGGATTTATAATTTTTATTAATTATCTAGTTACTGACAAGTGTTTATCCCTTAATGTGTAATGAAACTAGGAAGAGACTGTGTTTAAATTTGTGTTTTAGTGTTTTTTCAAATCTGCTTTTTAGACAAAATGATTAAACATATATAAGAGTTAATGGAACAGTTTGATACCAATTAAATAAAATTTATTCACAAAAGTACTTTAGTTTTGTGCACACTAAATAAAATCACGGATGATATGACATATTTTCTATATTTCGGTTCATAAATCTCTGTTATTATCTGTTATATGAACCTTAGAAGTTTAAAATGTGTCATATTATTCTGTTTGTGGTAATAAAACTATTTGTGTCATATAATCTGTCCTTAAATCAGCAGATTAATTCTAGTCATGACAAATAAAATATACAATTTGAATTGGTATAGCCTCTTCTGTGAATGGATTTAGAAAAGTGTGTAAGAAGACTATAAAGGGTGTAAACTCGGATTATTCCTATTTATAAATAATAAAAATATTTTAACTTTTTAATTTAGGATAACCTTCTGTTATTTATTATAAGTTTTATACGGCCGATCTTTCATGCAAAAATTTCGTTACTCCTTTACTGAAAAAATAATAAAAACAATACATGTAATTAAACAAAAAGTAAAATTTTTATCAAATATAACCTTTAAAGTATTTTATTAATTTTGATAAATTTGTTTTAATCAAAATAAAATTTTTCATTTCGTTAAAATATGTTTAAAAAAATGTTGATATACATTGATTGCTATTCATCGATATGCTTTGTAAATTGATATAACAGGAAGTATATTAATTAAAACAATTTCAATCCCTTAACATTGTAACGAAAAAGAAAAATTTAAACAGTTTTATATTTTTGATAAATGCTTTCTCTTCGTTCGACGAACTAAAAAATATTTTTAAAAAATAGATACTGCAAAATCATTTAGCCTTTCCTATTCGTAAAGTTATTAATGTTATATAGGAACTATACACATTTGTGTACATATTTTAGCCTCTCAGTCTGTTATCTCCTATTCTACACCAATGAACCATTAAATGTACAATTTGAAAATTATATCTTTATAGTTTCTGAGAACAGAATTTAATTTGCATACGTAATAACCACAGCATAAACACATAAAATTGATTGTTGTGTACCTAAATTATGTATAAATATAATAATTGCAATCTTTAAACGCGATATTTATATATTTTGGTTAAAGCGTGAACGCAATATACCCTGTATTATAATTATAAGCGAGGTAGGCCACCAATATTTATAAACCGATTTTTCATATTTAATTTGAATTCATGGCTACTTGCAGGAGAACTCAATGTGAAATTATTTCCAAACTATCATGGCTGGGTCTTGCAACAACTCAACCAACGGAAGCATCGTTTGGGACCGTTACAACAACGAGGAATTTCGTATGGAATTTTTCCCTGTCGGCTTTTACCTGCAGCGATACTGGGACCCGTTAGTCATTATTCTGGGACTGGTCGGCAATACAATTGCATTCCGTGTCTGGATCAATCCAAAGCTTCGCCGGGAAAACTCCTCCGCCGTCTATCTTGCCGCCATTTCGCTAACTGACTTTATTTTACTCTTATTTATGATTCCGCACTATCTCATCCAGACCCGAAAAATGGAAATAATCAATAAGGAGGTGATCTGCCAGTCCTATAACATGTTCTTTATTATATTCCAGTACTATTCAATTCCTCTAGTGTTTGCATTTACATTAGAACGCTACATTGCTATCTGCTACCCCTTTCAAAGGGAGCGCTTCTGTACTACACGAAGGGCGTGTATCGCTGTGGCAATTATCGGTGGCTTTGTAACGGCACTGGGTACAGTGCAACTTTTTACATGGGTCTATGATCCTGTCAAGGATGTCTGTGAATTCAGAGAAATATATTTGCGCAACAAATATATCAGCGGATATTTTGCATGCATCGAGTTGATCATGAGCGCCCTGCTGCCCATCTTTACACTGCTTTTAAACATTCTTGTGCTCAAAGAGCTCCGTCGAATTACCCGCTCGGCCGCTAAACACGCTCCACGGGCTCCTGTGATTGCACACGGCGAAGACATTCCCCTGTCCGGCGGCGACTGCGGCCAATCCGGCAAAGAGCGGAATCGAGAGTCCAGCAGCTTCCGCTCGACAACAATGATGCTTCTTGCGGTGTCCTTCTACCTAATTGGGAGCACGCTGCCGGTGGGAATTCTCTTTATCTGCCAGTTCTTTGTCCACGATGGCGAGTATTGCCTCAACGATGACGAAATTCGGGCCGATCCCGTGTGGCGACAATTTTTCACCGTTCAGACGATCAAGGAGTGTATCGATCGATTCTCGATTTCCCACTACGCGTGCAATTTTATAATCTATCTAACCACTGGAAAAGCTTTCAGGACCCAAGCGATAAAACTACTCAGCTGCGGTAAGTGCGATTCTGAAGATGAATACTACCGAACGGGAACCGCCCGGGATAGCTCTTTCGCCACTAATGGTAAAAATACGCGACACAGCAGATCTCAAAAAACCCAATTGACATAAACTCTAATCGCCCTAAAGATTGCTATTTAAACCATAAATACATAATTTGGAAAGTTTTGTTGTACAGAACGTCTTAATTGATTGTAATGTAAGAAATTGTTACAATTTATTTTATTGCCATTAATTAAATATTTACATTCCGATTATTTTTATTCGAGTATTTAAAAAATTGTGATCTATAGTTTTTTGTTTTAAATTTTCTTGCACAGATTGATCATTTACAGATGACAAATACGTACGTACACACTAAATGTTATATTGTCCGCATTACTAGAAGTCTTCGAATCATCTTTGTCCACTATTAAATATAGTTTATTTTAAACTTCAATAATTGATTGTATCAAAATGAACTATTTTTGTTTGCATGCATACATATATAGTATATAAATATAAATATATCAATAATTATGTAAGTTGAGATTATATTATCTAGCATATTCGTATCCTTAATGTTGATTTTCTTTTTTGTTTTACAAATATATGATCCGATGAAAACCTGTTTCGTCTGAATACTCATTGTTGTCATTTTGCCCGATTATTGTTTGATTTCGTGTTAATTAATTGATAATTTAAAACAATAATTAAGTTTGAAATTGTTTTAATCTGAAATGACGTTTTTTTGTGAATCAACATAAATTGTATTTATTATTTCATGTTTTTATTTGATTTGCATTTTAAACACTAATGGATATTTGATGTTTACGGTTGATTTTGGAGAAAAAAATCAATTATTTCAAAAATCAATAATCAACTTGATTATTTTATCGATTTTAATGAGAAATATATTCGATTTATTTTGAAAAAATATGAAATAACAATAAATTACTGGAGCAAATTATCTTAAATTACTTCCGTGGGAAAATAATTTTATCATTTAATATTCGTGTTAAAATGATACATACTATTTGGGCTATATTGTGTACTTTAAACCCTTATAGTTATAATATTTAATTATCTAAAATTCAACTCACTTAATTGGTGTGTTCTACTTCATTCAACCTAAAATATATATCCATGACAACTGTATACTAATTAAATAATGGTGATGAACTCACTTTTGCGTTTTATTTTAAACGTAAAGGAGGAATATTAAAAGAAACAAAATATTCGAACAGTATAAATCGAAAAATTAAGACGTTTTAAATTTTAATAAATACTTGTTTGATATAGTGATAATATCGACTGCTCTCAACTAAAACAGCCTTTATAAGGAACCCCAAAGAGCAGATAGATATACGAAGATTCATGTACTTTAGCTAGGTTAATGGTTGGCAAAATCAAGTGTAATATTATTGAACTGCATTATACGATAAAAATATCACGTGACACTACTAAATTATCTCTTAATATAGTCTTCTCTGGATTATACTTCAAATTCTTTACTTTAGATTCTGGAGTGATCGCTTTTTTAATTGCTAGCAAAGAAGCGGATGAATAATGTAGCGCTTTCTGAAGAATGGAAGATATTGGAAGAGAAGTGATTATGATAACAGACTAGTGTCACACTTCGTCCATCTCAGCAACATTATTCTGTTTGTTTTAATGTTCTTAATGTCTTTACCAGAAAAATCAAACCGCGCAAAAATTGAGATAAATTGTACACCATTACCTACTTTTGGTTTAGAATATATTAAAGTTTGAATTGTTGCATAAATAATTAATTGACGATTCTGTAATAAAAACTATATACATACAATTCTCTCGTGACTATACCCGAAATTGTGATTCAAGGGTTTATAGGAAAGAAACAATACATATTTTATAAATATACCATTCATTTCTTTGGAATTGTTAACTTTTTTACTTTATAATCGATAAGTTCCCATATAATTGCCATCCAATTAATAATTAAAAGTTTACATAATCCAAAACAGAAATTTGTTGACATGAATGTTACAATTTTCTATAATCTTATAATAAATAATAAAATGTAGGATTTTATCGATTTTATGGTTTTGATTATATCCATAAAACTTTTTCTAACTATGTAACATTATTATTGTAATAGTAAAGTGATAAATATATTTAGTTTTACGAAACATAAATAAAGATTAATAATTGATAAATTGATGGTTTTGTGGCATAAAAATGTGACTCAAAATATTTTTTAAAATCTCATTTTCAAAATAAATAAATATTTTCAAAATCCACTAAATTATTTATAAATTTAGAATACTTACTGTGTTTGCGTTCATTTTAAGTCAATAATATTTTTCATAATTAATTTATATTTTGGAATTATTTTAGTTTATCTGATTAAATTAAAAATGTATTAATGGATGTTAAGACAGCTATTGCCAAAAATTAGCAGTATATTGTTTAATTATACAGGTACTTATGTATTCATGTATCTTATAGTTTATGGCTCTTATAATATAGAATTTCTTTCCTTTACATTTTTATCATACTCTATTATTTCACAGCTTCACAAACTAAAATAACAGCGTCAAATGTAATCGATATTATTATGTAACGTTAAGCTGGAAATAATATATCATATTAATTTATTTTTAATTGTAAAAAAATATTGCTTCATAAAAATCAATATGCAACCAAATATACTTTGAGAAATTTTGTAATTCTTATTATATTTAAATATGATTTTTATTTGACATAATTGCAGCTAATTTAAATAATTCCTATATTTAAATGTATATACAAATAACTTAGCCATGTTAATTAGCTTTGAATATAAATAATATACCAATCAAATTAGTTCTAACTTCCAAAAACTTGACATCTCATAATTTATAGTCTTATTATTCAGTCAATATAGCTTCCAGAGATCTTCAGAAAAATAGCCATTTGCCATCACATCAGGGATTGATTCAAACACACCCATAGACCCCGATAGAAATTTATCCGATTCTGTTAAAAGAGGATTTTTCAATCATATTATTTATTTTATGTATAAAAAGGTGTGTTTTTTCGAATTTTGATTCATCAATTTGCACAAATTGCGTATTATGAATTAATTTAAAAGCAAATAATAAAATATTTCAATAATTTAAAGTGGACGGATATCTTAATTCTTCAAACTCTGATATAATAGGTTCTTAAGTTTAAAATGAATCTGGATCATAGACATTACACTATAAAACTACAACTAGATTTGCAATCTAAAATTAAATGCTTAGCCGGCGTGTTAGGCAAATAAAACGGTAAAAAACTTTAAATTGATCAATTAAATTGAAGTAATATGCTTATAATTTCAAATCAACTAATCAAATTGAAGTTTTTTGCCTAACACGATGGCTAGGAATTTTAAATGCATTAATTTTAGATAGCAGATCTATTTTAAAGTATAGATATATAATGTCTTTGATCTGGATATCAGACAAACTAAACTTAAGATATATTTAAAAAGTCGATAGTATTAAATTTTATGATCAGATAGATGTCCGCATAGAATGTTTCAATCCATTTTAATATATTTTCCATATTCCCAACAAATTGAGGACACCTGTTTGTAATTCGGTAAATTTTAAACTTTTGATTTTTAGTTTTATAATCTCCACTTTTGCAGAATAAATAAGTTCAATACTTTTCCAGCTGTTAAAAATAGTTATGCTATAAAATATAACTCTTTTAAGATTTAATCCTATCGTGAATATACGAGGAAATAAAAATTTCGCTACAAAAGTGAAAACATTTCCATTTTGAAATTAGATTTTTCTAATTTATTTCAAAATATCAATTCATCAAATATTTTTAAAAATTGAGTCAAAACCTATTTACAAGAATTAATTACTCAAATTAAATTTCTGTTTCTATACAAATTTGTATGCGAATTACAAACTCAACCTCAAATATAAATTTACCGTCATTCAAACCGTCATTCGTTGTCAAATGTCCATTGTTCCAATTTTAGGGTACACATTAAAGCTACTTATGTAATATTTGACAAACTTTAGTCACTTGAACAAATGAAGAAAAAGAGAAGTACAGTTCAAGAGTTCATTAAACTATTTAATTCCAGCATGTCGTTATTCCATTTTATTTAAAATATAGAAAAAATCGTTGTTAGTTCTGAAGCTGCTTGATCAAATTAATGTATTGTATAAATGAATAATTATTAAAGGGAATTTCTTATGTCGTGCAAAAAAATATTTTAGGTTTGATTACAAAATCAATTTTAAGAGCTTGGATATTTCCCTAAAATATTAAATTCATTGCACGGGCATAGAAATAAAATGATTAAATAAATAAGTACCGAAAATGTAGAATTTTTGTATAAAACATTTATAAAAATTTTGTTAAATTAACTTACCAAAAATTTCATTCTTCAGAAGTTTTGGAAAGAATGTTATAGCATTAGAAATTAGCTTTTAAATCAAAAATTCTGAAGTCATCAAGATATTTAAAAAATGTGAATACAAATCTTAAGGAGAATAAAACCAAAAGATTCGTTGAACTAGTGAATTAAAATATTTTACAAATATTGTTATTTATTCACTGACCACATCTTCATTTAAAATCTCCTTTAAAACTCTTTTAATGTTTCTTTTCTTTTCAATAAAAATTTTAATTTTTTGAATAAATATGTAAGTGTAAAAACTTACCTAAATTCATAAATGAAGAACGTTTATTAAATTTCGCTGGATACAGGAATATTTTACACAATTTAAAACAATTATATTACTTCTTATATTTATTTATCATTTCATAGTTTTAAAAACTTTGATATTAATTTATGTATGATAGTTTTACAACACACATTAAACAATAACAAATATTCAAGTCTATTTGTCCTGGAACCACGATTTAAATTTGTTTTTTTAATTTTAAAAACCTTAAAAAATCTTATTTGAATTTGATTTTGCATAAAAATATATTGCATTATTTTTACATATTGAATTATAACTAATATTCTATAAATATAGAATTATCGTTATACAGGGTGGTAGCCTTAAAATTATGTATATACTTAATAAAATGACAATTTTTTAAATAAATTAGTGTATTTACAAAAAAATGCATAATTATAAATTAATATTGTAAAATTAGGAAGCTATATAGAACAGCCTATATAGACTGGTATTATTATCTAGTAAATTGGTGGAACTTCTAAATATTATGAAGGAAAGTGAAGCGAGGGAACGGTTATTGGAAAAAAGAGGTGCAGCTGTGCTATTTATATATAGATTACACGTTCATTGTTTTCCTATATCGACGTTGAGTTCTTTAAATTCTTGTTTTCATTAAGGGAAAAAACTTCAACAGTACTTGTTCTAAATTTAGGTCATAATTTATTTAGAAACCGTTTTTTAAACAAACAAAGCTAATTGTTATCTTTTTGAAAATCTTTAGAATGATTTAAACAATAGGAGTTGTTAGTTGTAAAGAGCTTTATTTAATAACTACCTTGTACCTGTACCTATATCGAACAATTGGAGAGAATGTTTTTTTATTTATACCAGAATATATGTTTCCATGCATATTCAGTATAAACAACATTCTCAACATGAATGTTTTAGAAAATATTTGACCTTTGTTTAAAACATTTATTGATTATTCCATTTCCGGTTGAAATCTTGAGACCTTGTCATGATTTATATATATTGGGATCGGGAGTCTATACCTATATAGGAATACGTTTAGCTAATTATAAATTTAATTAAAAAATAATTCTTTTTTTAATAGGTTTGGGAGGTTATAAATATTTTAATTCAAATATAGGTTAATTTTAACATATTAGATGTATGTGACATTGATCTTTCCGAGAAACCTTATTTACATTTAATTAAATTTAAATTCTTTATCTTTAATGTTTAATGTTTGAAGGGCGTGAATTGCCAATGCAACATACGTACGAATGTTTTCAGTCGCGGATTGAATATTTGAAAGAATATTTATATTATTGCAATTTGTAATTATGGCTTTTACAAATATTGTAATAATTTTTACCTTTCTTTATTTACATTTGTTTAAAATAGAAATTTGATTTAAATAAATATAATTAAATTTAGTTTAGATAATGGTATCTCTATAGTCAGAATAAAAGTAACTATGCTCTTTATATAAGGAGCTGAAATAAAAGCACCTTAACTTTGACTTGTTCAGTTTCGATTTGATTTCAAAGCGTAAATAATAATGTGATTTTAAACTAAGTTTATTACAGTTTCAGGTATAAGAAGGGGCATTGCAGGATCCTACTGATTTAATAATAGATTAATTGAATAGATTAATATACCGCCCTCGGGTGGTAGCTTTGATGTTTATAGATACAGTCACTCTCTAAAAATTGGTTCAAATAAAAAAAGCCGACCACTGAAATATCGTTAATCTTACCAATTAAACTATTGTTTTATGTGATCTGTTTTCTCTTATTTTAACCCAATAAAAAAGGTAAACGAATCCTGCGAACAGATAAAGATAATTTATAGTCTGTTATTTATTCTGCTACATTACACAAAAAAGCAGAAACCCCCAATTTGAGTACTTTGTAGTGAATTATGAATCGAGTTGTGTGATCAATTCTGGTACAATTTTTCACATTCAACATACCGATTTTTGTAAATTAATGTGTAACATTCTATAAATTAACTATAACCACTACATATGATATTCGGTTTATACAGTAATTAAATTTATTTGTGTCTAATAAAAGTGTCAAATGTGATAGAATATTCTATCAAACACGTAGAATAGTAATTTAATCTAATACCTTTATTTCGTTTGCCCGTCATATGAATTTATTTTACCCAACTTTGAAAAACAATAGAAAAATAACCAGAATTATTTCAAGATTTCCTAACAGCAATAAATCAAGTCAGAAATTGTAATCGCCGACAATTAAGATTAAAATCTTTCTCGAATGGGGGTTTAATTTAATTCTACTTTATATCCATCTATCCATAATAAGCGTGTGCAAACAGGTATTGGAATAAGAAATCTTTGGCGATTGGAGAATAGGAACACCCATCTGACAACTTGAACAATGTATAATTAATTCAAAATATTGAGTAGCTATAGGTACAAATAATTAGAAAATTATAAGAATGTTGGAAAATCTAATTTTAAAAAACTTTTGGTTTAATTTTGAAATCGTGAATTTATTTTTAAATCATAGATTATTCAAATAAAAAAGTATGTTTAGGGATGAAGAAATTTTAATTAGATGATCAACTTCGTTGTTATTGATAAAATTCTTCAAAAATTGAAGAAAAAATCATAAATTATATAATAATTTTTGTCGACTAAATTTTATAAAGAGCTCACAGTCAATAATATATTAGAACAATTAGAAGTAACAGCCGCATTATTGTAATATAATCAGCCGTATAAGCAACTACAGGAAAAGAATGATATGAAAGTATGTCTTAAAATGCTGAATATTATATTATTTTGTAGCACTTTAAGTATTGAATTTTGTGGTTGTAAATCGATTATTTTAGTGTATGCGACAATACAACGATAGATAAAATTCTTTTATCTTCTTTAATAAGTTAGAGCCACTTTTCTTTTTTCGATGTGAAGATATCATCTCATTACATTAATATCGGAGGGAAGTGAGGTAAAAATAGTCTCTATACTTTTCTTTCAACATCTTTTGCATCAAAGCACTCTTCGAAATTTAGCAAAGATTTGGAAACATGAATTATATAGTATGCGGTGACTATAAACAAATTCGTGTAAAAATTTATCTGAACTGATCGCTCGAAAAGGTATAGGTGTATTAATACATACAATGACGTCATCACTATGTACTTTTGAAAAGATTACAATACTTTAAGCAATTATTCAAACTTGAAACTAGGGATAATTTTCTTTGGATCTAAAAATAAAACATTGAATCAATACAAAAACTTAGGATAATGAGACAAGTTATTAGTCACACTTTTATTAGCTACAACCATTAAATAGATTTCTTTTATTACGAATGAAAATTGGAAACTTAATAGACAATTGCACTATAAAGTTTTCCACAACAAATTAGAAACTACCAAAAGTAAATACCCCTTTCGCCACATAGAAAGCATGATTTGATTAGTTGGTATTACATCAAAAATAACCTGATTTTATTAATAATATAATCTGTCAAAAATTCTATTAGAGATCAAAGCCAGATACGGATTATTTATGTAAAATATGCGTGTCACAGTGTCCTCTTAAAATCAGGAAAAAATAGGTTTAATTATTTGGGTATAAATATTTTATATTTTTTCTATTTGAACATTAGGATTTCATAACTTTTTAGATTTAATATTAATCAAGCTGTTTATTTTTAGAATTACAACCCAAGATTTACTCAAACGAAGTTTTAAAATTCATTGAAAGAATATTTCAGCCAAAATATATCACCTCTGAAAACAAACTAATTTGAAAATATATTTAAAGCTAAATGTGCCGATTACTTTAAAATGTATTTAATAATTGATTTAAATGTAATTAAACATGACAAAAATAATCTTTTCATATTGAACACCATCTGCAATTTGTTGCTAATTTTAGAATTATTTGTTTCATCTTTTAAATAAAATACCACACCCTAAAATAGTTACAATTAAATGTTACCAGAGCTCTTTTATTGAACTTAGATCATTGAAATTGGAAGCAAGCTTATAATTAAGTCTGGAGTGGAGTCAATTACATAAATTTGTTATGTTTCAATTTACCGCTTTTCATCTGAATAAAATAATCCATCTCCATTTCCAGTATTATCTGTTTACAATCATCACAAATATTATATAATAATTACAGCCCTAAATATTCTTTGTAAAAGGTATCGAATATTGATATAATTATCGTAATATAACTGAACTGTATAAAAAACTAATTATATGTTGAGTAATACAGATTTAGTTACATATATATGTAATGTAATGTAATGAAAATATATATATTTTGCATAATTAAATTTTACCGGACTTCATAAATACAAATGATAAAATATAATGAAATAATTCGATTAAATACAATACAAATAAATAAATACGCAGATTAAACGTTACTGATGATATTTTCAAAATTTACTTTGCAACTTTTCTATTACTGTATTTTAGAGCATTATATAAATGGCAGTTTTTGTCGTTGACGAAGGTACAAAATTATTGAATAAAATTATTTTTAAAATATTCCCTTTATGATCCCTAACTTTGACACTTTTCCTATATTGAAAGTTCCTATGGTTCACGCCTCCTCTATGGGTTTGGCTTATTGATTTATGTCTTTACAAAAGGTTAAACATCAACGTCAACCACAACAGCTCTTTATAAAACAATAAAATAGTATACCCATAGTGTAGCTATGAGCGCAACAGAGCGCTGTTGTGCTTCTTGTGCGAAGATTGAGGGCTTTCATTATATAAGATGAAGTAATTCGGAAGTGAAACGTTAATTCCAACCTCAAAGCAGCAGCTCAGCATATTATGAGCATATAAGAAATAATTTACACACAATAGCAGCTGATGACATTTTCCATAAAGACAGAATCTATAATCTTTTTCAAACGTACCGCCTCAAAGATTCTCATATAATACAGCAACGAATAATTAATATAAATATATATCTACGGGGTTTACATTATATTGGTATCAGTATTGTTGAATCGGAAATTGTTAAGATTAAAATTGTTGTCGAAATAGTATAATATAAAAATTCGTAATTCAAATTCATAATCAAAATTAATAATTCAAAGATTTAATATTCGGAATTTAATTTAAATTGCCAACGTTTCCAATTCCATTCAAAATATTGAGAAAACTTCAAAATAATGCTACAAACGGTACAAACAGGGATGATTACTTAAACTATCTAAAATTATTTAAAACTAAAATCTTAAATGTATAGTCGTCGTTCATGAAAAAATTATTAATAGTTACAATATAGAAACAGAAAAACAGTTATTATAGTTTTAAAACAAATTATAGCATTTATTTGATTTTCAATATTCAAACGAAAATCTTGGCACATTTTTGTTAAATTTCTTTGTCATCATAGTAGTATAGTAAATTTTGGGAGATTTTGGAGTAACAAGTATTGAGACCACCTTTATGTCCAAATTCAAGACGATTTCTAATTGATTCCAGTCTGTGAAACGAAAATCTGACACATTTTTATATGTCTGGTGAATAATGGCTCCTGTTGGCTTGCAATATTATAAGGTCATATTTCCGCGTTGAAAGTGGAATTGGCAGAGGAAGCTATTCAACATTGGTCCGGCCAAATTCTCTTTTGATACATTTGTTACGCACATTTGTTACGCACATTTGTTACGCACA